>KK500084.1:251434-274690 GCA_000688715.1 Glossina pallidipes
TCTCGACTAGCAATTCAATGGTCGTGGGTTCAAATCTCAAGTGCGGTAAAGTTTTTAATAATAATAATAATAATAATATTAATAAAAAAAAGTAAAAGCCGAAAGCCTTAGATGCTAGCTTTAAGACTTTAGTCTTAGAATTTATTCTCTGGCTAAATTTACATAATAATAATAATAATAATAATAATATATTTTTTTTTTTTATTCAGCTTACAAAACTTCTACTTATATTTATTTTAATGAGTACAGTACAGTACATATAAGTATATTTATTTTTGTAAGTACACTTAGGGTTAAATAAGAAATTGTCGGTTTTTTAATTAACTTATATACTATTAATGCATAGTAAGCTTATACATATAAACTGTTTTTTTTTTGTTTTGTTGATAACTATGCATTCAAAAACAAAATAATTCTTATTTATGACAAAAATTGCAATAAACTGAATTTCTTTTTTGCAATTTATTTCATTCACAAGCACGGAGACTATATTTATTTACAGGCCTTTTTTTGCTTCTTTCTTCTTTTGTTTTGCTTCTTTGTTTTTAATTTGATTTTCTTTATTTAATTTTAATTTTTATTCTCTTTCTCTTAATGAACATTTCAAACCGGTTGTTTTAGTGAAGCCACTCTCCTAATATTAGACAAAAACACATTATTTTCATGCAAACACGCATATTCGAGGAATTCGTCGTGTCCAAACAATAGACTTATGTGGTCCAAATTCGGTAAGCTGGATATCTATGTTAATTTACTAGTATGACTTACTTTTGACCGTGGAATATTAAAAGCCATATTTTTTTTCTATATAAAGATTGATTTTTCGTAGAAACGGTGATATGAGAGAGGGTTAAAAAAATTACTACAGCCGACCCAAACTTTTCATACTAACTTGGAATCTGTTATCGACTTTTAAAAATAGGACGTTATATGGGGCACAGTCGAAAAAGTGGACCAATTCAAAGCATTTTCAACAGCGTTCATCAATGTACAAAATTTCATCAAAATATGTCAAAAATTGCAACCTGTATCTTGAACACAAAGTTAAATGGGAAAATATCAGACGGGCGGACAGATAGACAAACAGATAGACAAGTTTAGACAGGAAAGAATTCAGAAAATTATTCAAGACCGACCTGTCCAACAAAAGATTGGCTAATTTTCAAAACCAACCCGCGTGCCAGGTTCCAATGTTTCTACCAATTTTGAAATCGATATCTATATTTTTAGGACACGGGCATAAACACTTATAGACACAAAGACCTACAGACATGGCTTAACAGGTTCAGAATTCCACGCTGATCAAAAATATGTATACTTTATAAGGTCTCCGAAACTTCCTAGTGGGTGTTGCAAACATACCTCCTTAGCCTTCAGTCGTAGGTATAAAATGTAATTGAAGTAAATTTTATTGCTGTGTGTTTCCACATTTCCAAAAAAAAAAATTAACAAGAGGAATTAATCAACGCAGCAGGAAACGGAGTATACGATGCTGTATCCAAAAAAAAGGGCATGTTAAGTAGGTACAATATGAAAAGACACAAATAGGCAATAATCAACTGTATTCTGTATTTTTCAGCGCAAAAGTGTAGAGTGTACCTGCATTGATCTCACAATTACTTTTTAATACATTTTAAGTTATATAAAGGCCGTTCTCCAGGACGAAACTAACATGTCTAACTTGGCCGCATTGTGTCATAAAGTAGTTCTTAATTTGGAAACAAAAAAATTGTAAAGAAAATCCTATTTTCCTTACAAAAAAATAAAAAAGGCACTAAATAAACTAATAATAAAAATATTTATGAGTTTTTTTACACGTACATATATTGTAAATAAGAAAAGCGTTGCTATGTTTTGTTCCAGATTTCTTTGACAATTTTCCTTTCTAGTGACACAACATATAAACGTTGTTATTTTATTAATGGCATATTTATTCTTATTCATAAACTTACCACAATTTACATGTTCTGGATAAATTATAACTTTTATTTTACATTGTGGATAAGTTATGCAGATTCGTTGCGTTTATAATACGTAAAATATAGCAAAAATACCACTAGTAACTAACTATGGCAATCTCGACACAGTTGCTGTTAATCCTTCACTGCGCATGTTGTATGTGCCAAATATAAGGGAGCATAAATCGACTGTCAATTAACATTAAGTGGAATAACACGCGTGCAGGAAAAGTTCATAATTTGTAATTACACAAGAAAGCCAATCCCTTTCAAAAAAGCCAAAAGTTTAAAATGAGTGATCCAGAGTTAAGTGATGAACAATCTGAACTGAATGAAATAGTTACTGAGTATAGCAACAGAAGTTTATCACCAATGGGGACTATAAATGAAAAACAAGATGAAAGCAATTGTTATGAAAATAAAATCACCTCAGTGGAGAAGACTTTATTTGGTGATAAGCACACTTTTATAAAAACCCTTTGTGCAGCGGTAACGACTCTTAAATCTGATCAAGAGCTAGAATTGCAAGGTTACGGAAAAGTAAGTAAAAAGCGAAAGCCCGCGTGGACAGATGTGGATGATGAAGAAATACAATTGAGTGATATGCGCAAAACTGCTAAATATACAGGTTCATTGAATACTTTGGGAATGGACAAACCTTACAAGGAATATTTAAATAATAAATTTAAACATATAATTAGTCAACCTAAGTGGGCTTCATTGGGTGATACTAACTTGAAGAATGGGTCAGACGAGGAAGGCGAAGAATTATTACGCAGTGTAGGTTTCTTGGATAAAAGTCCGGGAGGTTCTCTGTCCCCGAACCACATAAAATTCTCTCGTCTCAAAGATTTAAATCGTGCTACGTATGGCGAAGGTCCAATAAATTCCATTGCATTTCATCCCTCCAGCACAGCCGCAATCGTCGCCGGCGAGAAAGGTATCGCCTCTATATATGCCATCGATGGTGTAAAAAATGATAAACTACACAATATTCACATACCGAAATTTCCTATAAAGAGTGCCAAGATTTTACCTTGCGGTACAAAGGCCGTATTTGGTTCAACAGCACGTTACGCTTATGTTTACGATTTGATGACTGCAAAGGAACACTGTTACAAACTACGCAGAGACAGAGGGCATTTAATTAGATTCCAAATCTCATCGTGCGGCCGCTATTTGGCTAGCGCAGGCTTAAATGGTGAAATCCATATGTATGAAGCGAAAACTATGGAATTAATACGTACTTATAAGCAAGAGGATGAAGCGAGAGACATATCCTTCACTGCTGATTCACAGCGCTTAATATGCAATAGTAAAGGATGTAATGTATGCGTTTTCTCAATTCGACAGCAAAAGCTGGAACATCGCTTTATTGACGAGGGATGTGTTGCGGGCAACGTTATGGATCTTGCTATAAATCAGAGGCTATTGGCTACAGGTACCATGGAGGGCATTGTTAATGTGTACGATTTCAGCAAAGCCATGCAGTCATCAACGCCTCGCCCAGAAAAATCCTTTCATAACTTGACTACTGCTATCTCATGTGTGAAATTTAATAACTCTGTGGAATTGTTGGCATTTTCCTCAAGCAAGGCTCACAATGCCGTGAAGTTGGTTAATTTCCCTAGAGCTACAGTTTATGCAAATTTTCCCAACAATGGAAAATTTGGTAAAATACGTACATTGGAATTCTCCCCAAAATCGGGCTATTTAGCATTAGGTAGCTATAAAGAAGTTCCACTATTAAAATTGAACCATTTTCAAGATTATTAATGTGTTCGAAATTTTATTTTAACTTGTTTTCTTTTAGTATTTGTTTATCAATAAACATTAATATAATTTCGAAATGGTCTTACTAATTGTAATAAGCCGAACGGAAGGAACGTTCAGTATCTCTTTTGAAGGTTTCATGCATTTTAGTAATATCCTCCAATTTGTTGCTTATATTAGTGGTGCCTTGTTCAATCCATTGTAAAGAGCTCATGTGAGCATTAAGTATTTTTCCAATTTGAATTATAGGATCAGTGCTATCCTGACAATTACTAGCTTCATTTAAATTATCTATGATTTCCTTTAAGTCCTCTGACATTTGTTTTAATTGAGTATCTAAATTTTCTACCATTAAATAGGTCTGGGCTCTTTCTATGTCGACTTGTGGTATTTTCATAAATTCCTTTTGTAGAGGTAATATACTTTCCTCCAACTCTTTGTGCTGCGTAGCTATAAATTCTAGTTCTTGCTCGAGAGTCTGTTGATCGTTTTTAATCTTCTGCACAGCATCATTAAGTTCGAAAATTCTTTGATTGTTACCAATAAGTATTTTGTCCCAGGCATTGATTTGTGTAGCTTGATCGGTAAAAACTTTTTCTTGTTCCTCTAGTTCAAGAGTCCATTTATTAATAAGTTCTTCTATTTGGCTGTAAGAAATTTGTGAGGCTCTGTTTATTGCTGCCGAATCCGTTGTCTTAGTGGCCGTAGTTAGAGTGGCAAAAGTAACTGTTGTGCCTGTAGCACTGCAAGTCGCAGCACTGCTAATTAGTGCCGGTATTGTTGTAACCGATGTGATCGCAGCAGCCGTGGATGTAACAGAAATCCCGAAACCAAAACCCGCTGCCGCAGTAGAAATAGCTGAACTAGAAGTTCCAAATCCGAAGCTATTTGTTGCACTTGTAGTAGCAGTTGTACTTCCTGGGCACAAGTTAAATCCAGAAGTCGACGTTGTAGGGGCCGCAACAGAAGAAGCAACAGCAGCTGTGGTTGTCGTTGCACCCGGAGGAAATGTCAGCTTTGTGTCTGCGTCTCCCCCTCCAATGGCTCCAAATGAAAACTCACCCGGCTTAATTTCCTGCGTTCCAGTTGTCGTGCTGGCCGTGGTAGTGTTTACAGATAATTGAAAGCTCATTTTTATTTTTTAATAAGCTTTAACCAAAAAAACCGCTTTCCTTATTTTCGTGTCACAAATTTTCTTTTTCTCTTCTTCTTTTTTTCTCATTGAAACAACCTTAGCCGCCAGCACTATGCTTGCGTTATGCGTTCCATATAAATGTATCAAATGCTGGTAATTAATTATACATATTAAATTATTAACTATAATGTGAACTTACCATGAATAATCCAAATGGGCTTCTGCTTGCAAAAAATATCTCTTTTCCTTTTTTTATGATTTGTTTCAAGAAAATTATATTTCAATGAAATTTTTCAGTCTATTAATTTTATATATCTTTATAAGCACTTATGGAAACCAAGCCCAACCATAAAAACTAAAGTAATTAATTATGAATTTACATTTACTTATCTTTTTTCAAACTCTATATATAACAATTCAATTCCATTATAGCAGCACATCTAATTGTGGAATTAATGATCGCTTTTATGGATTTTGCATAGGATTTTGCTTTGGCAACGCACGCAAGTACGTTCAACTGAGACCAATGCGTAACGCAAGATTTGTGGCTGCGCTTTAAGCGTAAAAACACGTTATTCCGTTGTTCGGTTTAAAAAATCCCAAGTGGTAGGCACAATGAGAAGACGGGTTTCATATTATTTGATAAGAAAAAATAAGGAAATCAATGTAAGTATACATAAAAATGTAAGATTTGAGAAGAAAAACTGAAAAAGACAACATAAATATAAACTGTAAAAAATAAGATAGAAGTAATATAGCAGATTGCACACATTTCGCTTTTTTAATATATTCTTTTAGATTTGCTCTTGTTTCATCTCCAAAAATTATGTAACACAATTTCGGATTTTTTGAAAAGGTAACGCATTCTAATCTAAGAAAAGCTGATGAGGCTATGAATGAAACAATGAAAAATCAAATGAATACAAATGAAATCAGCAAATTTAGCGATAAAATGTGAGGCAGCCTTTGAGTGCGATGATAAAGCCATCAATATTGTAGCCCAAATTGAATTGAATTGGTTTGTTAGCGGGAATGGAAAGCGAAAGGTAACAACACACGAAGAAAATATTTGTAGCGGAGTAAGGTCTAAACCATTCCAATTGAAAAAGTTTGGTTTCACAGTAAACTCTACTACCATGTTGACAGATCGTTGTTGACGTTAATAACGTTAAACTGGATAAATGGTCAAGGTAAGCAGCTAAAAAATAAATAAGACAGTTATAACCGTCGACGGATGTTTCTCGAAGAAGACAAAAGAGCAATTTGCGTTTTGTTTGTAATTCTTTCTTTGACATATAAGAAAATTTAATTTAAAAGATCCAAGTGAGCAAAAAAGCAATTAATAATTGTATTAACTGATTTTTATCGCAAAGTAGTTCTGAACGAGAAGAGAAACACAAATATCTAAAAGATTGTAACTGGTCGCAGAAAAAATATTAAATATTTGACAAACATTCGATTTTCCTCTTTTTTTTTTTTTTTTGTTTTTGCTCGTGGAAGTGGTTTGGTGTTAGTAAAATAATAAGATGAGTAAAAATTTCTATGACATTCTTGGCATAAATAAAAATGCCAACGACGATGAGATCAAGAAGGCGTATCGCAAATTGGCGTTAAAATATCATCCTGATAAGAATAAAACCCCACAAGCTGAGGAACGTTTCAGGCAGATTGCTGAGCCTTATGAGGTGTTGTCAGAGTAAAAGAAACGTGACATTTACGACCAATATGGCGAAGAGGGCCTTAAAGCTGGGATTTCGAGATCAACAGGCGAAACAGGTTCCACTTATACATATCACGGTGATGCGCGTGCCACCTTTGCGCAGTTTTTTGGAAATTCCAATCCTTTTGGCGCATTCTTTGGCATTGATGACCCTACGTTTGGACAACAGACTATTTTCATGAGTGATGATGACCTTTATACCGGCATGAGTGGTGGTCCCGGCAGGGTGTTTCGTTCACATTCATTTAATGCTCCGCCGAATCGAAAACGACAGCAACAAGATCCCCTATCGAACACGACCTGTACGTCTCCCTCGAAGAGGTTGATAAAGGCTGCGTAAAAAAAATGCAGATCTCACGAATGTCAATGGGAACAGGTCAAACCCGCAAAGAGGAGAAGGTTTTGAATATTAAAGTGAAACCGGGCTGGAAATCAGGTACTAAAATAACTTTCCACAGAGAAGGCGACCAAATCCCCAGAAAAATACCCGCAGATATAACATTCATCATCAGAGATAAGCCACATTCATTCTTTAAGCGTGAAGGCACTGACATTAGATACAATGCAAAGATCAATCTCAAGCAGGCATTGTGCGGAACAAGTGTTCAGGTGCCGACATTGCAGGGCGATGGAATTACAGTGAATACACAGGGTGGAGTAATAAAACCCAACACAGTCAACAACACAAGCGTATAAATAATCGAGGATTGCCTTTCCCCAAAGAGCCTTCCCGACGTGGTGACCTGCTTGCCTCATTCGACATCAAATTTCCCGAAACGCTACAACCGCCAGTTAAGGAATTACTTGACGAAATACCTCCGAATTAAATCTCTTTCCATTTCTGCTTTAACGTTTAGTGCATATATATATTCTAAACAATCGAGCGGCGAGAGGATTAAGTATGCCTATACATACTTATCATTATCCACCGGTTAAACATATATTAGCAAATTGTAATTGATGGGGGATCATTACAAAGTTCTTTAACGAATAAGATTTTTTTCGGTTTTCACTCCTTCCCCTCCTAGCGATGTTATCGACGTAACATCTTCATTTTATCTATCGAAATTTCTTTCCAACTAATGTTGTAACTTAATGTATTATTTACTTTTAGTTATGTATTTTAGGCTATAAATTAATTAAATAAAAAAAACCATACGTCAGAACGACAGTAAACTATCAGGACAAAAAAAAATAGTGAAATGATAAGTATGGAAATATGGGCCCTTGTGTACAAAACTTTAAGCTAAATCATATAGTTTTGCATGTATACATGCAAATAAAACAAATAAGAAACAACGCATGAAAAGACGTAAAAGCAGTTTATTTTAAATTTAGAAATAATTTGTCTAATTTATGTTTATCTTATGTGTACTAATCTAAATTTTCTTTATATTATGTGATTTGCAATTTTGGTATACGCTATGCATTGTTTTGTAAGAAATGAAAAGTAAGCAATAAAGACCATTTATTTTGAGGTTGAAACATATTCATCAAATTACAATGTGTATTTCCTTTCATCACAAGCATGATGGTTCGTTGAACTGCTCTAACGTTCCAAATCCAACTTTTTCAAATAAATATTATGGTTTCCATAAAATAAATGTTTTACTGCTAAAATCTCATCTGTCACATATTAAGCTTGATTTCAGGAAGGATAGCTTACTGTCATCGTTCTACAATATGTTAAATTTAGCTATTTCCGCATCCGTTCCGATCAAGCAATCCCGCCCTCGAAGCAGGTGTCCGCCGTGGTTTAATAAAACAATTAGGTATTATAAGAATAGAAAAAACAAGCTCTTCAAAAAATTTTCGAAAAGTGGCTCCGCTTTCGACTATTTTACCTACTCAGCGGCAAGGCATAGATTTAATTCCATCAACCACCAATATTATGGCATGTACCTTTAGTTCATCAAAACCTCTCTGTTTGCTAATCCTAAATACTTTTTTAAGTTTGTTAACTCCAAAAGAAAAATCTTCATAAATCCCTCACATGTTTCTTTTAATGGCTCTGAGTCCTCGGATGATATTGAAACCTCAAATTTCTTTGCTGAATACTTTCGACGAAACTTTTCGACTGCTAATTCCGATTTAACTGTTACCTACTAATATCCGATAACTAATTTGGTTTCAATTCCTAAATTGGTCATTTCAGTACGTGGAGTTGAGCTCTCTAAAATATAGTTTTGCGCCTGGACCTGATGGAATTCCATCATGTGTACTTCAATCTTGCGTTGTCGAGCTATGTAGTGTTATCTTAACTTATCTGGTTTTAACCAGTCCTTGAATTTAGGTGTTTTCCCTTTGTTTTGGAAGAGAAGTTTCCATATTCCAACTCACAAAAGTGTAGGTAGACAAATTGTTAAGAACTACAGAGGTATTTGCCAAGTTGAGTGTCCATAAACTACTTATCTTTAAACTCCAATCCTCTGGCTTCCCTTTCTATTTAGTGAAATGAATAAGCTCTTAACTGCATAATAGGTCATTCAGGGTTTTGTTTACCTTTATCAGCTCATATGAACTCCCTGTTACGTCAGGCGTATCTCAATGCAGCCACTTAGGACCCCCTTAATGTAACCTACACATTAATGACTTGTCTTCGGTGATTAGATTCAGCCAGATTTTAATGTATGCCGATGATGTGAAATTGTTTTCTTCCTTTTCCGTAGAATAGTAATCACATCAGCTTCGAATTGACTTGAATAATGTGGTTGCAAGGTGCTCGTTGCATCTTATGAAACTAAATCCAAGTAAATGTAAAACGCTTTCTTTTTCAAGTGATTCATTATTCATTAGGCGTTCTATTTGACCATAGGTTACGTTTTAACTTGCATATTGAGCTCTTGTTAAGCAAAGCTAGGTCCGCGCTTGATTTTATAAAGAGGTGGTCCAAAGAGCTTGATGATACTTACATTACAAAAAGAGTGTACATGTGTTTGGTTAGACCTATACTCGAGTATGCCTCTAGTGTGTGAAGTTGTTCTTATAGGGGATATGTAGATTGAATTGAATCCGTTCAAAAGCAATTTTTGCTGCCAGGCTTAGGAATTTGGGTTGGGACCCGATTGCCTCTCTCTCCCCCCCTA
The DNA here is from genome assembly GCA_000688715.1 of Glossina pallidipes. Taxonomy (NCBI): domain Eukaryota; kingdom Metazoa; phylum Arthropoda; class Insecta; order Diptera; family Glossinidae; genus Glossina; species Glossina pallidipes. The sequence goes on from KK500084.1 coordinate 261,107, forward strand.
TGAAAATAGGTTGCTTTTGTTATACTTATCGTTTCTCGAGAAACGTCGATTTTTTCTTGCCGTTTCCTTCTTAATCGAAGTAATAAATGGTACTATAGATTCGCCCGCATTACTTGGTGAGTTAAGCTTTAATGTCCATAAACGTTTCTCTAGACACTTTATCTTGATTAAGGTTAGTCAATGTAAATACAATTATGAGCAGTTTAACCCGTTCCGAGTTGTTTGCAGAAACCTAAATGATGTCTATCACTTATTCTCATTGTCGGATTCTTTAGTCTTTTGAAGCAACTTTGCTTAATACGTGCGATCTAGTTATGTCGTACTTAAATTAACTTGCGTTATCTCACTTTTTTTTTTCGAAAATTATATGGTGTTGTTAACGTGTCGGTTGCCAAGCCTTTGCGTGTTTGAGATAGTGTAGGGGTTCACTTGCAACCTGGATCTGTTCTTGCTGTGGATGTGCTTGTGTGCTAGCTGCATAGATGCTTTTTTCTTTTTTACTGTTTTTCCTTTTTATTTATTTATACATTAATTATTATTTTTAATTTACTTTGTTTTTATTATCCTTCTTTTCTCATATCTTCCTTTATATTGTGTACTACTTTTAAGACAATTAGTATAAGATTTACTCTTAAGATGTATTTGAATTCGACTGCTAATTTTGTTTAGTTGAATTTCATGTATAAATTAGTAAAATAAAATTAACTAAAAAAATAAATATAGTATAGTAATAGCAAATGTTCCAAAGTCAGTTATCAGTTTTAACTCTCTAGAACATTTTGGACTGCTTGTCGACGTGAAAAGAAAACGGCTTATTGAAAGCACAACTTGTTTCATGTCAATTAAGAACGGTATTTTCTTCGTCAAAGGTTGCTCAGTTCCTGAAAATTCACCATTTCATCTTCTGGTACTACAATTCACAGACATTACGCAATCATCATCCATTTTGCCCGAGGGTAATCATCCAATGACTCATCACATTGAAACGAAGAGATCTCCCGTTTGCTACAAACCGCGCGGATTATTTCCTGGAAAACTTAAAATTGTACAAAGAGAACATAATCATATGATGCAACACGTTTTTCGCCTGGTTTCGATGGGTACATTCTTTACACCTTGTTCCAAAACCTAACAACGAATGGCTTCATACGATGACTATAGAGCTCGCAATAAAATTATAGTTCCGGATAGATTCCCTGCATCATATTTGCATGATTATTCAACTAATTTACATAGCAAGAAGATCTTTCCTCATGTAGATTTGGTGAAAGCTTATTTTCAAATCCCTATTGGAGAAGCAGATATACCCAAAGCGGCCAATAGCATTTTTCGAATTTACAAGAATGACATTTGGTTTGTGCCATGGCGCACAATCATTTAAACGGTTTATGCACGAAGTCGCAAAAGTCATCGAGTTTTATTGTGCCTACATTGGCGTTAGGGTAGGAATCGCTTCTATAAATTTGGAAGAATATAAAAAACATCTTAAAATACTCGTTATTCAATTAAGAACCTACGGTTTGATAACAAACATTACAAAGTTGGAAATTCGGGAATAATGAACTATCTTTCCTAGGGTATTCAGGTCTTATAAAAAATGAATTAAGAAACGCATTCAATTGTCATTTAGACTCTGGTAGGTAACACAGTACCGACATTAGGTAATCGAAGGAAAGAATAATATAACAGCTGCTTTTGTGCCACGAATTGAAACTTTTTCCATGCCAAGCAGTACTGATTACGAGTCATCGGCAAGAGATCAAGAATCTAGAGAAAGAATTAGCAAATTTATTTCAATCCACATCAAACAAAGAAACTCAAACTACCAAATACAAATCTAGAGAAATACTCGATATTATGCATACTTTGTCACATCCTGGGTCTAAACTTGCAATTAAAATGATTGCTAAACGATTCATATGGTCATCAATGAAGACAGACGTAGCAAAATGGGTTAAATTTTTCATATTCTGCAAGAAATCAAAAATTGGGAGATATACCAAAACGCCAATCGCAAATATAGAGAACCCTGAAGAACATTTTAAGCACATAAACATTGACATCATTGATTGATTACTTCCTCGAAAACTTACAGATATTGTTTTACGTGTATTGACCTTTGGAAGAAATTTCTGCTGAGTCAGTTGCGAACGCTTTCCTCTTCGGCTAGCTTTCTAAGTTTGGCATACCTAAATTACAACCGATCAAGGCAGAGAATTTAAGTCCTCTCTATTCCAAGAATTCGCCAAAGTGCTTGGTTAAAACCTCATATCATCCCCGAAGTAACGGCGAAATTGAAAGATGGCATCGAAATTTGGAAAGTTCTACAAAATACCACAGTGGTGCAAAATGGAAAAATGTTTTGCAACTAGTACGACTTGGATCGCAATTCAATTAATGCTGGTACTGGTTACATACCCACTGGTCTATGATGCAGCTTTACAGAAACCTTGTCCATTCGTAGCTGAAAAGACTACGAGAATATGCAAAATATCGAAGGTTGCAAAGCAAGTTGACAGGAAAATAATGGAAGGTATGAGTCAATTCTGAAGCCTTTACAACAGCCTTATAATGGACCTTGCGGAAAATTGGAAATTGTGGTCGGTTAAGTAATAGCACGCTTTAAATATTTGTTGCGTCATTATTCTTGACTAACAAAAAATAACAACACCACAATGTCAAATCCCACTTGCTCAAATTTACAATGCGATTTTAATAAAATCTATATGTTACTACTTAAATCTCATCTTTCACACATTACGTCCGATACGATGCAATACTCTAGTCCTATAATGTATTAACCTAGCTATTTCTGAGTAGTTAAGCTTTTTAATTTTTTAGTTAAAGTTTTTATACAAACATGTTCAAAAAATATATGAAAAATGGCTCCGCGTACAATTATTTCGCCTATTCCACTGAAAGGCATCGATTCAATTACATTTCAATTACAAAACGGAGCAAGAACATCAATAATAACCACTACTATTATACCAAGAGTGATGACAGCAATAACAATAACAATCCTAAGACCAACACTATCATTCACAACAACAGCAATAGAAGGAACTAGTGCAATACTTACAACCATAATATTAAAATTGAAACGAACACAATAGCAGCAACAACAGAGCGCAACACGCAATAAGAACAATAACAACACAATAAAAGCAATGTATAGACAGAACCACAACAATAGCAAGAAAAGCAACAATAATAAAACAGCAATAGAAAGGGAACAATTCAAAAACAGAAGTAATAACAACTATAAAACTGTACCAGCACACACACACCGCGCAGCAGTCACAGCAATACAACGCAAAATAAAACAATATTGTAAACAGGCACTCATGGATTTTATGTTTTCCCAAAACAACAATAATAAACTGTTGATTTCCTTTGCCTGATCCCGCGCATCATCATGGCCGCTGGCAGTAGGTTGAGGAGTGGTCGCACATGATGAGTGCCCGATAAATAAAGGCATAACAGTTTGTGAACTGTGATTTTTGGGCAGATAGTATATCCTTTGAACCTTTGCTTATATTTTCTATTGGGCCCCACGTTGGCCGCCACCTTTATGTCACAAACGTATCTGCATGTCCTCGATTGACTTAACTTTTTATTGTAAGATGCTATGTCTGGGCCCCACGTTGTGCTCGGCCCACTTTTATGCAACGACCTCAAATCTATATGTCAATTGAGCTTTTCTTCTTTTTAATTTGAATGAATGATCAAATAAATAGAAAAACAGAGTAAAAATTTGAAAGGTCGAAAAACTCGCGAAGTTGAAAGGATTGGAGGCTGTGAAACGATGGATGCATCTGTCGTTGATAAATTAGTTCGGGAGAAATGGGCGGATTTTAAATTTTGTCATATAGTTACTCCACAGATAGTCATACTAAAGCCCACAGATAGTACATACAAGTACACAAGCTATAGCCCATATGCAGACGCACAGGCGAGCAAAACTTACTTACCGGACGGGCTGATCCTACCCTGCCCTAACTACGGTCTCCATCGGCCGGTATTTTTTTTATAAGGTACCTCCACCAACAAAAAAAAACAGATATATTTCATTTTTACGTTAATGTAAACATTAATAAAAGCTTGTTGAATTATAATAAAACACAAGTAAGAAAGTTATATTCAGCATACCAACCACTAGGCTTTTCGCATTCCACTCTCCAAGTTCTTTTATTTGGCACCCATACTGCCGGTATTATTAAGAAAAAGTTAATCCACCAAGTCGCAATATCTATCAAATTCGTTTTAGAATTAATCGATTTTTGGGCAGATAGTGCATCTTCATTTGAGGAAAGTACAAAATAATTTTTAACTTTCTGCTATGTTTACGTTATAATAAATAAACATAAAACCTCAAAAAAGTGGAAAAGACAAAATTTAAACATTTGTAACTTTGTGTGGGCATGGCTGATTTTTTTCGTTTTTTCACGTACAGAGTAGCGTATTTCGTGAAGTAAATGTGGAAAATTGCTTTCATATTATTTTCAATGTTTTAATAATTTTTAGTATTTTTCGTATTTAATAATAATATTATGAACTAACACATAAGAAATATTCAAAAAAGGAAAATCTGGAGTGAAGATGAAGAAGAGATGATAATGATGTTGCGGCAGTTATTGTTGAAGATGACGCAGATATCATCAGATAGAAGCTATAGTTGATCGTTCTATTGTACAGGTTGCTTTTGTTACTATAACTTTGCAAGGATTATATTATCATGAGATCAATGATATATTATTAATTCGCATAATTTAAATGCGTAGTAATATCGTTGCTGGCAGGCAAATAACCATATCTGATACCCAACCTTTTTTTTTTTTTAGACTGGGCACGGCAATTCACAAACGCAGGTAATGAAAATTTTCCAATAATTAATGAATTGTTATCGAATTTTATAGACACTTCATTTGAATTACATAGGGATTAGCTGCAGTCTGCAGTTTAAAAGGATCTTCAACGTATCTTTCAATCACCAAGATTGAGCATAAACCTGAAGTTAATCGTAGTTTGTTTAATCGTTTTTATGAACTGTGAACTATTCGCTGTTCTAATCTTAAAAAGTCCTTGATTAAAAGATGGCACTTCTAATATAATTAAGTACATTCTATACTTATTTACAATTTTAATATCGCTACATAAAATGTGACGTCATGAACAAGCCTGCATATTGTTACGAGCAAATTCATTCACATTAACTTCCCTTTATGTGGGTTCGGGTATATTGGAATCGTGAATTATACTCAGATAATAATTTTCTTGTCAGTTTATATACATCCTTATATCAAACATACAATTTTTTACACTTATTCATTCAGGTACATATATCCATCGTAATTTATAAAAATAATAATTTTTACATTAAATGGAGTTTATATTAAAAAGAGTAATCTTTACATGTTTTTACTAACGCAAAAGCAAATTTCATTATCGTTTGTACATTCTGTTGTTCCTATTGACTTGCATTTCGTTTTTATAGAGTGCTAGTTAATAATTCTTTTTTTTTCCTATTACTTACACAAGTTATTTTAGCAAAATTAGAAGTTTGGAGCACTAGTGTTCTTTACAAATGAACTTTGAAATGTATGTCTTTAAAATTTGTTTTTTATTTTCTTTGTATTTTCGGCACTCAAAAAAGCGAAAGAAGTTTTCAAAACGTGTTTTAATCTCAAGCTTTCATTCATTTCATAACATTCCCTCCGGAATGAGAGTTTCCTTTTTTCTATTTTTCATCGCACATGCCTGCCAATTATATTTACAACTTGTCAGTCCTCGTCGTTGAATTTAACAACCCTATGACTACGACGCCTCAGGGTAGCATTTGTAACAAAAGTTACAATCGAAAAGTCAAACGTTGCAACCTACCGGCCTGGCACACACCCGCACCCAAGCGCGCTTCCATAGCGCCAACTTCCCAACTTGACTGGAAGAAGTATTTTAAATGCGGCGTTTTAGCCCAAACCACTAGACTTAACTACTATGCAAATAATCTAGCAATATGTGCAGCCACCTATTCCGCCGCAGCGGCTGCGTATCAAAGTTCTTGCGGCTCCAAAAACTAGCAAGAGTTTTGTTATTTCGGGAAAAGAGTTAGAAATCAATCTGCCGCATCGCTACCGATTCTTCTCAATAACCACCAAATGATATCCGACCCAGCTGATAAATGCAATACGTTGGCTGAAATGTTTACTTCAAACTTCAACTTACCACAAAGCAATCGACCATTGGCACTGCTCGAAAGAGCAACAAGCTCGTTGCCTTCACTGTTCTTGCGAGCGACGGTCGTTAAAAAGTTCCCTGCCAATCTCGACACTCGTAAAACGCGGGACGACATGGCATTTTAGTCACCGTACTAAAAAAGTGTGCTGACACATTTGCAGGTAGATAAGTTGCATGCCTAAGTATAACATGTACTTGTAAGGCCAACTAACAGGTTCGATCAATCAAGGGCGATCGAACCCAAACCAACCCATGCAAGTATAGCATTATCCTAACGGGACAGCTTGGTGGCCAGCACTATAAAAGCGCGTGTTGCAGCTCGCTCAACCTATATTGTGCCATAGCCGCCGCCGAGGTAAGTTAAAAACACTAACGATACTTTAACTACTAGGGTTTTTTTTTTTTGACTTTACGGATAGGGGATGTGCTGGTTCAGCTTATTCGCCATCCCTGAAGGACGAAAAGGACTACTGTCTCTACTGATAGGGGATGTGCTGGTTCAGCTTAACCGCCATCCCTGAAGGACGAAAATAACTACCGACTCTACTGATAGGGGATGTGCTGGTTCAGCTTAATCGCCATCCCTAAAGGACTGGTGGAAATCTTTTTTTTACAAAGACCAGCTAGGCAGGGACTAGCGGCTGCTATGACCCACGGAAAAACAATTTGTCTCGTTGTAGGAACTCGTGACGTCGGAAACAAATAGTAAGACACGTGAAGAAAATTCGGGCCACCAGGGCTGGTTTTTTTTGCCTACCGCGCTCAAGAAAAAAAAAAAAAAGAAACAAAACCGTGCGTAATCTCTAATTGTAAATCGATTTAATAAACGAATTAAATTAAAACAAAAGCCACCCAAAGATCCAAGTTGTATAAATTTTCTTGGAACGGATCCTGGTGTGACTGAGCCATACCCCAGCCCCAGAAGCTACGTTACAAGTGGCCACTTGCGCGGCAGGCAAAAAAAACAGCCTGGTGGCCCGACTTTTCTTCACGTTTCTTTGTATTTGTTTCCGACGTCGCGAGTTCCTCGGCGGCGGCTAGACCATTGCGCAATCTTTTCAGCAAGTGCAAAGGCCTAATTAACGTTCGACAATATGGCTTTCGAAAAATTGGGTCCACTGATGACCTAATGTCTTACGCTACCAAAAAAAGGAACCAAGTTGTTCGGCATTTTGGTAAAAGTGATGTGGTTATGTCAGTTATCTCTAAAACAGTCAACAGAGAGTAGCATAAAGCGTTTGACAATAATTATATTCCTCATGAGGGAATTCTTCAACCAAATTCTATTTAAATGCAGAAGTACTGCAAGACTTTGTTCTTTTTCCTTCTCTCATTCTGGTAGTCCTTGACTACCTCCTGTGCGTAACAGATCTGCTCGTTTGCAGACGATAGCATCATAGAAAGCGGCTGCTAATCTGTCAGGGCACCTTTATGCTGACCCGGAACATGTTCCGATTTTTTGGAAGTTTTGAGCAAGGCGCATTCAATATTTGATTGATGAGCAGCTAAATTAGTTGAAAATATTTGAAATTTTTTTACCTAAATAATCACAATTATTACTTTTATTTTTTATATGGTTACTTAGCTTGGACTAGGCCATGATATTTTTTTTTTTTTTGGTTGGTTGGGTAGAGATGGACCAAGCCAGTAGATTTGTAGCTTATATGTCCAGTTATATCAAATTCCTCATATTCTATTTCTTCTTAATCACATTTAGTAAAATATATGCAAAAGCTTGTCTGTTTCTCGATTATTCCAATACACAGATGTTCTAAGTTATGATGAAATTCTATATTCTTTTTTTTTTATTTTTTTTTTTATTTGAGCAACATGCTGAGGTTGGTTGTTAACACTCCAACGACAGCATGAAAACTGAAGGCCATGATATTACAAAAAGAAAAAACAAAAAATAATAAAATTTCATGTAAACAGAAATTACGTAAATTGTCTGTCAATATACCATGTGTTTGTTGCGCAAGTGTTTCCGCCTCTGCGCGTCTGTACGATAGTTATGCACGTTCGTTTGTTATATATGATTCATGGTTATATTATTTATTTATTATTTGCATATATATAATATATATATAATGAACTTGCTTGGATATATAAATGAATTTTAAGTATAAACAAAAACAATGACATTTTAATTATTGCCATAATTCTCATAAGAGACTGAGGGCACGTTCTTGCCTCGATGGTATCGTAAAAAAATGAGATCTACTGGCAACCACTTGGATATATAGAGAATTTTTTATAGTGCGGTCCTCTTTCAGCAATTATATCGCGCTGAGTTCGCTGTGAACGCACTCGTGCGATTAAAGTAGCTTATATAACGAGGTTATCATCAAAATGGCGCTACGAACGTTTATTTTGTGATTTATTTTAACATGTCTGCCTAAAATCATTCCTCGTATTTTTGTTTTTGAACAGAAGATCGTTTCGAGAGTTTTAAAGATATTTTGATGAAATTTATTGCGCTCGGACGGTCGATGTTGAAAGTTAGGATTAGACCATATTACGACCACTCTCCGCCCTTGTTCGAGGCCCTTATTTGGAAGAAGTAGTCACAATAAAATATCTGCGATTTCTAATATCTTTCTGCAAAAATCAGTACAAAATACTATTTGGCACCTTAAATAAATGTAGAAAGGGTGAATAATGCTGAACTATTTTTATGAAAGACCCCCCTAATTTTATTACACTAAGAATGAGCCCTAATTCTATTACGCCATGAATAAGCCTCATTTCAAAATGATTAAATGATATTTTTTATTTGTTAATGTTAAAGGCTGAATATTGAAATATTGTATATTTGATTACATTTTGCAGTAAAATATTTTCAAAATATTTATTCAAAGAGAGGTATAGCGAAGAAAAGGAAGAGTAATTGAAAAAATTTTTCTATATGTATACAAGGAGATTTATTATTTAAGTAAGTGCATTTTTTCTTGGAATAATTTGAATAAAAAATATTATATTAGTAAGTAAGTGCATAATTTGAATAAATTATACTAGAAAAACTTTGATTAANTCGCATACATATACTGATTTTTTTTAAACAAAATCAAACTTAATTTTTAACCTTGATGAGTGTTATAAAGAATGGTTAGCATGTTCTCCTTTTCGATACGATGTATTTAGATGTAAATGTAAAGTACCTGAAACGAAGAAAGAAAAAGCATTCGTGAGGAGTTCTACAACATGCTTGGAAAAATTGTACCTGCATTATACTATACTATATACTATATCCAGGCTATACTCCAGGCTTCTCCATATATATATATATGAAACTAAAAGGGTAGAAGTAAAATTAATTCTCTTGTCATTGTTATTTCTTCGAACTAGGATGAGCACGTTTTAAGGTCGAGTATTTCCTCTCGCATGGTGTACTTGTTTCAACAACACTTTTAACAAACTCCTTAATACGGGCGTCGTACTCTCGGTTTGTATTAAATTTCTGTTGGGTGTCTCACAGAGTTCATTGGGTGATTTTAAATTATTACTCATCGTTTTTGGAGTAGACAATCCTTCTGGCTGATTTCTGATGTTAAATTTGGGATTTAATGACAAAAAGCGATTTTTACGAATCATCATTGGAACATTCAAAGCCGAATGCCCGACGGCGGTATGTTTACATTCAAATTGCTTTGAATTATCTTGAGTAGGAACCCATTCACTTAATACGATGTCACTTCCCACCTCTCCACTCTCATCATCATTTTTAATTTTTACATTTGACTTTTTCTCATCCGCTGGCATTTTGCCGCTACAGCTAGGTTTCTTTCTGCTTGTGAAAGATGTCTTCAAAGTTTTTTTTTTGAGACAACATGTTTTGCTTTTTGGAAATAATTTTATTTTTTAAACAAAGCAGATTATTCTCAATATCACCATCACTTTCACTTTGATGATATTCATTTAGCAAGCTTTTCATAAGTTTTTTCCCTTTCTCAAATATGAGCACCTTCTTGCCATTAGCCGTTTGAAAACCTGTTTTCTTTCCATATTCGATATCGAAGCTTATCAATCTTTTAGATAAGTAAAAATACAAATATAATATAGAAATTTCTAAATTATACAAACAACTTACCTTCATTTACGTGCGCATGGTTGTGAAGGACAAAGCGTTTTTGTCAATTTTTAATAATTTTATATGCGTATGTTCACTGGAAGGTGCGATCAAAAGAAAAGTAAAAATATTGTTTATTCATCAATAGAGATAACCAGAAAATTTTACATTTTTTACATACCATGAAACAATTTTTTTTATAAAATCTAAGAGAATTTATTAGGCATACCAAAGAAACAGATTTTGTATCTTTCCAATTTCTCCAAGTTTTACTAAAATAGGTGAACGGTCTGTGAAATATAAGAAATGGGACATCGAAAAAGGTGTTAAAACTATTTTAGGAAAACTGTTGGTACGTGCACGTCAATATGATTTATTTTTGCATTTGTATCGCAAATTATGCATCAGCTTGAGTGGACCTTCGAAATCGAAGGAGGCGGCGCTGATATGGAAGATCGAGCAGCTTAAAGCCGAAAATGCTGAATTGAAAGCACATCAACGTCAGGAAGTGAAAGCAGCAGCTGACAGCGGAGTGCCGGGAACTGAGGCACTGAAAGAAGCCGTGGGGAAATTGACTCCTCACGATAAAATAGTACAGTTAAACTTTGACGAAGTGTATACCAACCAAACGACGGTCTACAACTGAGCTGAAGACAGAATTATCGGATGCAGACCAACGCCAAACGCTAAAAGCACGCTGGAGTACAAGACAGTCCTCGTCTTCGCCGTACGAAGCCTCTTGACGGCTTTTAACATGCTGGTCAGCGCCCACCCCATCACTAGTCATAAAGGTGCTACGGATCTAATATGACAACCTCAAACTAACGAACGAGGTTGGCTTAGACGTGAGAGCTGTCGTCGGCGACAGAAATGTCTCCAACAAGGATGCAACAAAGAGGTTTATAAATGGAGTGTATAAATGGAAACGAACAGACGGCAGCAGTAGTTTTATATTACTAACGACTACTTCCACATATTAGAAGCATTTAGATCTAAAGTAAGGGACAACCAGTTAAGAGATTTCTCCATGCAAGCAAATCTATCGCAAAGAAATGATCCCAGCTCAAATGTTGCTCAAACCTCGTGCAGTTCACAAACGTCTTTCGTCGGAGCTTCATATCGGCCACTAATTGGGAGAAGCTCAAAGGCGAACTGCAGGCTGTGAGCGATTATTTGGAGACAACATTTGAGACGGACAACCTAGCGGCTGACACGCGGATCACCATCAAAAATTTCATCCGCGTAATGAACTATCTGGTTGAGGCTTACCCTGGCACAACTATCCTATCATACAAGATAAGCCAGGACATTCTTGAATTCTTCTTCATTAGCATGGCGGTCAACAAAAGAAGAACAAGGTTACCGCAGGATACCTTAAAACTGACCATCTGATTAATGAACATGCAGATCTCTAAATATAAGAGCGGATTCAAAACGAACGACGATTACCTGCTAATGAAAAAGATGAGTTAAGAAACTGAACCCGGGGCCGAAGAAGAGTTTGCACCATCCGGCCTTGATGGGGAGGTATTCAGCGGTTCGATCCTCAATCGGTTGAGTAATAAAGAAGAAGACTACCTGCGGCTGCTCGAAGGATACGGGATCGCGCGCTACATCCGTGAACAGCTGAATTGCCACCATTGTTTACGCGACCTGACCGAAAAAGAAGATGATTTTTGCGAGGAGGTGAACGTAGAAAAGTAGCAAAGGACGCAATAAATAACTTGATCCTCACCTCCAAACACCTGTAGCCGGCGTTCCCGAAACAACTGGTTAACGAGGCGTTCCAGCATGCGTACGACGTATTCCGCGCAGCAATGAACCAATACACGACGGAGCAGGGCATAGGCAAGCGCGTGCAGGCAACTTTGGTTGGACGGCTTGCCTTCTTCCGAGAAGCAGGTTCCTGCACCAGCGGCAGTAGCCACCGCATCAATTTACTTGCCTACATATTGCAAATGTTGCAATTGGAAGGAGCCACTTGATGGACACGTTTTTTCATTCTAAGGTATTATTCTATACTTTAATTTATTAGATTTACTCATTTATTTTTACTGCATTATAATTTACACAAAGAACAATTTTGTATTAAATACAATAAAATAAAGGTATATACATTAAAAAATATTTTTGTTATATATTACTTATATAATTATTTCTATTTCATTTCAGATTGAGGAACGCCGCCGCTCATCATAATGAAAATGAGTCGCTATCAATGGGAAGTCTGTGTTTATTCTTACTTATTAGTATTTATAACTTATTTACTTACTTATATTTAATTTTAGATTAAAAAACAACGATACGCCGCCGCTCACCGCCTCAAGAACGAAATAAGTGAAGGTAAATACAATTTTATATAATTACTAATTTGCGTCTTCTATTTTAGATTGTAAAAGGTCCGCCCACCATACGAAAAAGGAAAAATCGTCTGTTAAATTAGAAAAGTATGTATACTTCTAACTTACTTATTTACTTTCTTATATTTTAGTTTAGATTAAAAAAGAAACAATGTGGCCGCTCATCGCCTCATGAAAATGTAAGATTCGCCGGATGCCAAAGGTAAGTTTGTGTTCATCCTTTGTTATTATAATATGTAGTTTATTCATTTCTTTTTATTTCATTTTAGATTAAAAAAAAAGATTGTCATACACCTGCGCATTCGTTTCAGCGGAATGCGATATTTCGTTTGTGGTCATATTTATATACAAAAGTCACTAATCACAACCTTTTCTTTTGCAGATATACAACACAACGGCACAGCGATCCTGATATATTTATATGTATTTTTTATGTATTTATGTATTATCTATGTATATTATGTATAAGCGGGGCTTGCATTATTATTATTAAATATTATTAGAGTTTTAAAGTTTATAATGGCGTAGACTTACAGAAGATCATTTAAAATAATTGGCAACGCACCTACACGGTACCTCAAGGTGGTGTGGAAAACTGCGCCACGTAACATAGTAATATATAGCAATACATCGGAACAGAATATAGTTTTCTTACTTGTTATTTATGATAATACTTACAATGCACCAGCAAATCCAGCTGCTTTATTCTCCACAATGTTCGGGTGGTTTACACATTATTATTATTATTATAAATGTTCTCTTATTTCGTTCCTCTATAATTTCTGTTATTCTTCTCTCTATATCTATCTTTATTTCGTTGTAACCTTAACCGTATTTATGGTCAACTCAAAATTAAGCAAAATGAAGCAAAAGTTAGCAAAATTATATATTGGGTAACAATGTTAACCATAAATAAAAAGT
>KK500085.1:0-13056 GCA_000688715.1 Glossina pallidipes
TTTCACCTATGTGGCTTGATTTCTCAACCGGAAGTAAAGAAAGCTTATTGTCATCGTTCTACAGTACATTAAATCTAGCTATTGCTGCACCTGTTCCGATCAAGCAGTGCCGACCTCGAAGCAGGTGTCCCCTGTGGTTTAAGAAGACAATTACATATTATAGGAATAGGAAAAACAAGCTTTTCAAGAAATTTTTTTTAGACTATTTCGCTTACTCATCCGCAAGGCATAGATTTAACTCCCTCAACTACCAATATTATTGCAGATACCTTCAGTTCATTAAATCCTCTCTGTTTGCTAATCCTAAATACTTTTTTAAATTTGTTAATTCAAAAAGAAAAATGTCCACACATCCCTCACATGTTTCTTTTAATGGCTCTGATTCCTCGGATGATTTTGAAATCTCAAATCTGTTTGCTTAGTTCTTCCGACGAAACTTTTCGACTGCTAGTTTTGATTTATCAGCAAACTACCCATATCCTATAACTAACTTGGTTTCAATTCCTAATTTGGTTATTTCTGAAAATGACGTTTTTAAAGGGTTGAGTTCTCTAAAATATAGCAGTGCGCCTGGACCTGATGGAATTCCATCATGTGTACTTAAATCTTGCGCTGTCGAGCTTTGTGATGTTATCTCAAAGATTTTTAATCAGTCCTTGAATTTAGGTGTTTTCCCTTTGTGTTGGAAGAGTAGTTTTCTTATTCCTATTCAAAAAAGTGGAAGTAGACAATTTGTTGAAAACTACAGAGGCGTAACCAAGTTGAATCTTGCCTAAACTGTTCGAGCGAATTGTGACTCGGCATTTGGCCTTTGTCATTAATTAGTATATTTCTTCACACCAGCATATCTTTCGGAAAGGGCGTTCTACGGTCACCAATTTGTTAGAGTTTACCTGTCATCTTTTCAAGGCTTTTTCTAGTGGCTCTCGCAATGATCTAATATACATTGATTTAAGCCAAGCGTTTGATTTGGTTAACCATAACTTACTTATCTTTAAACTCCAAGCCTCCGCCTTCCCTTTCTATTTAGTGAAATGGATAAGCTCTTATCTGCACAATAGATCCTTCAGGGTTTTGTTTAACTTCATCACCTCGGATGAATTCCACGTGACGTCTGGCGTACCTAAAGGCAGACACTTAGTTCCCATTTTATTTAGTTTATGCATTAACGATCTTCCATCCATGATTAATTCCAGCCATATTTTAATGTATGCTGATGATTTGAAACTGTTTTCTTCCTTCTCTGTCGAATCGCAATCACATCAGCTTCAAATTGACCTGAATAATTTGATTGCATGATGCTCGTTGAATTATATGACATTCAACCTAAATAAATGTACGAAACTGTCTTTCTCAACAAGGAAGTCATTCATTACCCAGTAATTCCTAATTGAAGGACGTCGAGTTGTTCACAGATTTAGGCGTTCTCTTTGACCATAGGTTGCGTTTTAATTTGCATATGAAGTTCCCGTTAAGCAAAGCTAGGTCCGCGCTTGCTTTTATAAGAGAGGTGGTCCAAAGAGCTTGGTGGTCCTTACCTTACGAAAAAGCTGTACATTTGTTTAATTAGACCTATACTCGAGTATGCCTCTGTTGTGTGGTCTCCTTCCTATAGGTGCTATGTAGATTCAATTGAATCTTTTCAAAAGCAATTCTTGCTGTTTGCCCTTAGGAATTTGATTTGTGATCCGATTGCCTCTTTTCCCGCCTATGAAAATAGGTTGCCTCTATTGTTCTTGCCGTCTCTTGAGAAACGTAGATTTGTTCTTGGCGTTTCCTCGGTAATCAAAACTATTGACTCGCCTTCATTACTTGGTGAAATAAGCTTTAATGTCTCTAACCGCTTCTCTAGGCACTTTATCTTGGTTAAGTTTAGTCAATGTAAATATAATTATGAGCTGTTTAACCCGCTCAGAATTGTTTGCAAGAACCTAAATGACGTCTATCACTTATTCGCATTATCGGACTGATTAAAGTCGATTAAAGCAACATTGCTTATTACACGTGATTTACCTATTTCCTACTTAACTAGCTTTTAACTCTAAAAAGTCATTATGATTCGAAAATTAATTGTTGCTAATTATTATGGGATGCCAAGCTTATGCATGTTTTCGAAGGTTTAGGAGTTCATTTGCAATTTGGTCCTGTACCGGTTGTGGGTGTGGCTCTGTGCTAGTTCTGCACATGCTTTTTTTCTTTTTTCTTCTTATTTGTTTTATTGTACTGTGGGGCTTTTATTTGATCGCGATTACTCATATACGATATTCATAAGACTAACTTGACTCCCTGGCGCGAGAGCCTAACTACCACTTATCGGCTCGAGAGCCCAACCACGACTTGCCGGCTCGAGAGCCCAGCACTGACTGACTAAAACTAACTTTCTCTATCCTACTCGTAACCTATACTTATCCTATCGTATGCTATCCCTAATCTATTCCTAAACTATTTCTTATTCTACTCCTAAGCTATTCCTAAGCTATTACTTATTCTATTCCTAAGCTATTCCTAAGCTATTACTTATTCTATTACTAATCTATTCCTAAGCTATTACTTATTTTATCTTAAGCTATTCTTATTTTAGCACTTTCCCCTCCCCAGAGACGGAGAGTCCGTGAGGCCAAAACGAGGGTACGACTTTGGGCCCTCACAGTACTTATACTAAGTGTTAATATTAATTAATTTAAGATTTACTTTAAGAGTCAATTGAACTCGACTGTCATTTGTTTTAGTCGAGTTTCATGTATAAGTGGAATAAACACAAATTAACAGTCGAATGTAATCGACTCTTAGAAGTAAAACTTTTATTAATTAATATTAAAAACTACTATAAAGAAATAAGGGGGAAAAAATAATAGTAATACATATTAAATAATAATTCATGTATAAATAGATAAGCAAAAAAAAAACAAGTAAGAAAGTTATTTTTGGTGGGCACCGAATCTCGCATACTCACGGCTATGTTTTTCGCATTCTACTCTCCAAGTTCTTTTATTTGACACCAATGTCGCTAGTACTATTAACAAAAAATTAATCGTGGTGTCTGCCATAGTCATTTTAAAATGAACCCATTTTTAGGCATTTAGGCCCATTAAGGAGTATACAAAATAGTTTTAAACATTCGGTCTTGTGATAAATGAGCACAAAACTCAAAAAAGTGAAAAAAACAAAATTTAATTTCTTGTAACTTGGAAATTTCACGTGTGACGTGGAAAATTTCACCCTTCTAACTTTTATAATTTCCAAGAAACGAGCAAAACTTCAAAAATTTTTGTCAAAAAAATGGGAGTTGCGTTCAGTTTGCGCTCCACTGCGCGCTTCCACTCCAACCGATTTGTCTCATTTTCAATACCAAGTTTAGTGCAGAAACTTCCAATGTTTCTACTAAATTTGAAGTCGATATTTTCTTTTTTGCGACCAGGTGACTGCCAGCAACACACACCTCACAGACAAACAGACGAAGAGACATGGGTTTCAGGATTTGACGCTGATCAAAAATATATATGCTTTATAAGGAGTGTACCCTCATCTTACAGTGGTGGGTATAAAAAAGAACAAAAGCATGTACACAACTAGTATGGAGGCGCACCCACAGAACCAAATTGCAAGTGAATCCATGAGATATTAAGATTAGATTGTATTGATAGACTTTATAAAGTCCGATATTGGAATAGACATCATTTAGCTTTCTGCAAACAAGTCTAAATGGGTTAAATAGCTCATAATTATATTTATATGGACTCGGCTTAATGAAAATAAAGGGCCTAGAGAAGCGATTACGAACATTCAAGTTTATCTCACCAAGTAATGTGCTAAAATCGACAGTACCATTAATTAACTTAATTAAGAAGGAGACACCAAGAATAAATCTACGAATCTCACGCGATAGTAAGGATAACAAAAGCAATCTGTCTTCATAAGGAACGTGTCCCAACACAAAATCCTGAAGGCAAACAGCAAGAATTGCTTTTGAACGGATCCAATTGAATCTACATAACATCTATAGGACGGAAACTACACAACAGAGGTGTACTCAAGTATTGATCTAAATAAGCTCATGTAATGCTTAAGCTCTTTGAACTAGCGTGGACATCGCTTAACTTCAAGGGAGCTCAATGCAAATTAAAGCGTAAACTTTGGTCGCACTGAATTCCTAAATCGATGAACGAATCTATGTTTTTCAACTTGTAGGAATCAATGAAATAGACAGTATTGAATGAATTCCTTCCTGCTGCTATATTTTCTATGCTATAGTGAGTTACAATTTTTCTTTTCAATGTTTAATAAACTTTTGTTGCAAGCGCTGCTGTCGTGTGTTTTACTAAATTCACTTGAGAACCATAGTTATTATAACGTGTCGAAATATCGTCGATACATTTATGCTAATGTCACACCATATTGCATCTTGTTTCTAAACGCAAGAAATATATTTTTTTTGTGCACATGTAATTGTGTTAAGTACACTGTCGATTGATGTGGGCCATTTTACGTACATTACTTAAGTGGGTAGTGACTTCGCTAATGTGTTGTTTGCCTGTAGCAAGTGGCGTATATATCTGTTTTATTACACACATCATACGCATTACACACATCATAGGCAGGGGTTGTTCAATGAGAAAAGGTAAGTTTTAAAACTTCGTGGGCGACGCATATTTGAATTTCGAATTTCTTTTGGTTAAGTTGGTAAGCACCGCAACATATGTTTGAGGTATTTTGATGCGCTTGGCGATTCTTTGCTTTCGAAAAAAGGATCAAAAAGACTGTATTAAATTTTCGGAAAAAAATTAGTTCTTCAACTCAGCTAAAATGTTGACTGTCACATTTAAAAAGTTTACTTTAAGTAAAAAACAAAGTTTAGCACGCTAACAACCCATGAAAACGCCGAAGCAGTAAAGAAAATTGCTAGAAATAATCATCGAATCACTACTAGAGAAAATTAGATTAGAGAAGATGCTGACGATGTCGGCATATTAGTTGGCTTATGCCATGCAATTGTTTCAGACGTTTTGGGCATGAAACGTGTGGCAGAGAAATTTGTTCCGAAATTGCTAAATTCTGACCACAAGAACCGTCGCCCTTTTTTTTGGCAAACACAACACCTTAATCATGGCATAGCCACCGTATTGACCGGTCTTGGTCTTCCTTAGACTTTTTCCTGTCACCAAACCTGAAAGGACCCATGATGGAAATTTGTTACGGTCAACGGCGAAAGGCCACATCGTCGAAAAAGATCACGGCCATACCAAACACAGCATATCGGTAGTGATTCGAGGATTGGAAAAAGCACATTATATGCAAGGCTTGTTCGGCAGGCATTCAATATTGCATAGTACGTTTTTAGTTGTAAAACTGCAAAGTAAAACTTTGCGTCTAAAATATGTGATGGAGCATTAATGTACGATGATATAATTTTATCCAAAGTAAGCAACTGCGTGCTTTGTCGTACAAAAAACGACACTTGAAATATTCTTCATATTTATTGAAGTGATTGGATGTGTATGGTTTGTGTGGATGTGAGTGGTTTTTTGATTATCGAGACAGGAGAGCATACTGACGAGACAGATCAAGGGAGTCCGCAATTAGGAGTGAAGATTCAGTTTTTGACATGATAGTGAAGCAGAAAAAACTAGATGGTCGCTTGATAAGACGCGAACGCGCCGGCAACAGTACAAAAAATCCCCAAAAACTGTAGAGGAAATTAAAAATCATTTTTTATACTTGAAGTAACTAGATTAAAAGGCAAGTAAACCGCTTTATGGGTTTATTGAGAAATAAGCGCATAAAATTATTTCGTAATTTACATTAATTTAATGCAAGTCTTCGCTTTACTATAACAATTAAAACGAATTTCAATAAACGGATTAAATGAAAAGTGAATGTAATAGAACGATATTAATTACACAAGAGAAATACAAGTACAACAGTCTGAAAAAGTAAGTAAAGAAGGAAGAAAGTAAAAGTGACACGGAATAAGGAATGTGTCTACAAAAAAAATTAATTAAACAAACTAAAAGAAAACTTAAAGAAAATTTATTTACAAAAAAAAAGAAAAACTCAAGTTGCTGATAAAAAAAAAATGAACTGAAAAATTAATACGAATACTCTATTGAACATAAAAACATAGGTGTTCACTTTTGTTTACGAATTATACTAGATTTAAGAAATAATGATAGAAAAAATAATTAAAAATGATGTTCATTAGGATACTTGTAATGAACTTACGCTTGCTAGCTCTGGATCGGGAGAGCCGTTGCCCTTGGACCGTGGTGCCTCATTACAAATAAACAAACTAAAACTACAAAAATAAAAAAGGTCCTCACTTTTCCTGCTGTACCTTTATTGTGCCGTCAGTCCTGCACCCCGTTCGTTGGTCCCTCCTTAGTCCGTTGGTAACTGTCTAATGGTACCCCTACTTTCTCTCATGCGTGCACCGCCACGCACCCCCCTCCGCTATATTTTACTTAATGTTTATTCATAACTGGCTGTTATTGTCTTATATATATATATATATATATATATATATACATAAATTTATATACATCTATAACCGTTGCGTTACTGCTCTCTGAATGTCGATCGATGTCTTTGACTTCCATATCTCCTCACGTTGCAGTTGTTACATAGCTTGATTGCCGTTGCCCACAAGAGTATCTTTTTGTTCTTTCTTTAACACATTAAAGGCGAAAAAAAAGAATGTTTTATTGCTCTTATATCCATTCAATGGCAGCGATATTTATTCGTGTATTAACACGATGACAATTTATTTTATTCATATGTTACTATATATACTATATATGTGCAAATTTTTCCATTATTGAAATATTTTTGAGTTTTATTCTACTACTGTTTTTTTTTTTTTCTTTTTACAGCAGTTTTCCGAAGTTAAATCTATTCTTGTATTTCTATAATTTTTGAATGTTTTTCTTTTACATCTCGTTTATTTCACAACTCGCCTGGCTTTCCTAATGCGTTCACATCGTTATTGCCTAGTTAACAAAGTTCTCCTTTTCTATAATTTTCAATGTTTTTCTTTGTTGCTTTGAGCTGTCCTTTATTAATGTTCAGATTTTTATCCGCATTTGTTATTGTCATAAATGATTTTCTTTTTCAAATTTGAAATTAATTAATCTACGGGGGAATTTTCACGAAATGAAAAACACACCCTCCTCGCATAACTTTTACTTAGTTTTTCCTTCAATAGCTACTTTTTGCTTTAACTTATTTCCCGGTCTGTTGACTGATTATTTCTTCCAAGAATTTTGTGGTTTTCTTCAACTGCATATTCGACAAAATTTTCCAAACTTTACTTTTCTCGCGCTTATGGATCTTTTCTTAATAAATTTTTACTTTTTGAGTTTTGCTTGAACGGTGATTAATTTTTTTTTCAAAGTTTTTAATACATTTAATTTTATGTGTTTTTTTTCAAGTTGATCCATTTTACTAAAACAACCTTTCTGTTGCACTTTCAAAACCAGACTCCTCTAAAAACCACCATCAAAAATTCTTGCTCGCATGATTTTTCTTTCTTGTGCCGCAAAATCATACGATGCCCCATAACGGCATGCCGTTATTGAGACATTTTAGGTAAAAACAGACCGACAGATACCCTCCCTGAATTTGTTCGCGGACGTTACATTCTTTTTAATTAAATGAAGAGGAGAGATGAGATAAGTAAGTAAGTAAGAGTGTGTGTATATGGATGTAACCACAGACGGTGACTTAACGGACCAACAGTGACGAGAACACAAACTACCGGACTGAGTAACAGAATGGACTGACCATAACACCGTGACCCTACGTCACATCAACAATACTTATGGTAGATTAAATTCTTTCTTTTTTGTAACGAACTGGGTTAGTCAGGTTTTACAAAACCAGCTCTAAAAAAAAACGCGTTACAACATATTTCCTCAAAATGTTAATTATTGCTCATTAAAAGCACATTGCACAGATTGTTAATTCTATCAAAAAAAAACCTTTCAATATTTCACCTTTGAACCTTGCAGTCATTGCTTCTACATAAGTAAATCATCAGGAGGATCATAACATTCAGCTTGTATAGTGAATACTAAAATCTAATTGTGGAAACGATCAGAGAAAAAAGATGACAACTCTTGAAAAGAAGCAATAAGGAATAATTTGCAACTTGATTGGGTTATATCCTATTTTACCACACCAGGAACAGCTTGAAATGGATCCTCCCTTAAGACCACGATTTCATAACTCCCTTAGACAAATCTCTGTGGGCATATCATAACGTAATTTTTTTTAAATTTTTAACTAAACGTAAATAAAGAAGAGTACTTTCAATCCATCTACAGTGGTTCTCAACACTATGCAAACATTTGGACGAGAATTTTTATCTTTTTATTTTTTTTGATCTTTGCGATTGATGTGAAAATTGTATCTGTAAAACCATGTCTCTTTATGATTCATAATTTGAGTAGTGATTGAATAGTTGGATTTTCTAATGTTAACACATGACAACATAAGAAGGGATCGTGTTCTTACAATAAAGGCAAACAGAGTAATCGAAAAGTTTCCTCACTCGAAATCACACTATTTTAGGAAAAGTTTGTTTAATCAAGTGCTCAACCTCAACAAACTACAGCATGTTCATTTGTAATACTGTCCAGTAAATGTCGTAAGTCGGAATAGGTCTCTTTGCATTTTTGTTGAAGATTCCCTTGTTAATTAAGTTACCTCTTAGCGAATTCTCAAACAAAAAATTGCACATTACAAGTTCACTCACCGCGGGACTGGTGGAGCGAACGCTACATTATCCAAAAGTTGGCCCGGAGCGCGAAGTTTCGGTGCCTTTTCCAGGATGGCCCGCAATGAAATACAGCGGTTCAGCCAAATGTCCCTTGGATGATGGATTGCAATCACAACCATTGAATATTAACAAGAATTAGTATAAAGAATGTGTCGAGATCTGTGGCACTTTTTGCCTCTTATCAGATGGAGTGATGACCACGAGATGATAAGTGAAATGTACCCGAACGAACGGCATGAAGGTTAATACATTTGCGCAGACCTTCAGTGTGCTGCACCCTTCCCGACTGTTCTTTTAACAACACGTCACAGATCTAGGGAGGCAAACTCGATGAAATCCGTAATCCCAAAGGTCACATGTGCTGTACTCAGGGCCTAATGTCACAATCTGAGTGCGTCTCCGGTGCACGGTGCACCCCAGATAAGTAGCGACCTCTGTGGAAACAAAATCGCCCTTCGCGATACAAGGGCTCTGTATCTCTTCACTTCTTCCTCTAATTTTTCAGACCTACCTATGTAGAAAAAAACAGCGAAACAACGAACAAAATCAAATGCTTAAGGTGGCGTGATATTCGACCTGGCAGAAGAAGTTATTGATGTTGTCATGGCCGAGGACAGCTCAGGAACTGGCACCACATCCACGGGGAAGAAAGACGTTCTGCGGCTGAAAGTGCGAGAGCCCCCAGTGGAACCATAAGCATTACTACGAGCCAGGCAGTTGGTGATGTCCTATCTTACAAGGAAGCAACAGTGTTGAATAAGGTAGGAATCATCCCAGTTGAAGACCCAAAGGTGCTTGAGAAAAATGATCAACTACGGGTTGTACAAAGTGAACTCCAGTATAGAATTTATAGCCAGCACAAGTCAAATGTAGAACCGCAATTTGCTGGCTGCATGTTCCGCTATGGTTGCCTTTTATTTACTTGTGGGATGAAAGAGACGACGGAGTGGCTGAATATAACGCTGCCACCGTTAGAGCCATCAAAGGGCGCCGCTCTTAAAGCCGGGTGTTGTGGATCATTACCTGGACCTCATGTAGTTGTCTGATATTTCCCTGAAGGAGAAAACGCCGAGCTGACGGACATTCTCGAATTTCTGAAGGACTAGAACAAGGGCTTAAACGTTGAGCACTAACAATTGCTTCAGAAGGAGTTTAAAATAAACAATGATTCTAACACTGGCAAAGGACTTCGGAACAGACCAAAAAAAGGCCGAGCTGACTGCGGAGCATGTTCCACTCCGTAGCACTCCAAGGCGTACGCAGTTCAAATGATGAACTGAAATGAGGAACTGCAGTCCCGCTAAGAACATCTCTTTCGCGAAGCGACTGCAATGGAACATGTGAACTTTCGGCCCATACGAATCGCCAATATGAGATGGAATAAGGCCGTGCGTACTCCAACGAAACGCCGGGATTGGTCCCGCAATTTGCTGCACTTTACAAAATGGATATGTACCCTGGGACTGAAAGAAGGCCAGGAATTGATTTGTCTTCGATACAATGGAGAAAGCTTTAAACAACTTCATCAGGCGAGCCGATCTGGGAACAAGGCTCCCATTCAAGTACCAGTTTGTCGACCACAGTGGCAAATCGCTAAAGCGGCGGTTCATGAGCTGATCGGGGTAGTCGGGGCATCGTGGGGTAAGTTGCTCTCGTTGCCTTCACTGATATACAGTGGCAACAGAAGATGCCCTCTAGTCTTGGCTGAGCTGCTTGTAAAACTAAATGGCATGGCATTCGAAACACCAAGTCATGCAGACGATCTGAAAATTTCCGTGGAGAGCTGACATAAACAAACACTTACTGAACACATACGAAAACCCTTGAGCATAATCCACAAGTGGTGCCTGGATATAAGATTACGCATTAATACACACAATACGATGCTGATGTTTTTCTCGAGAAAGAGAAAGTGAATAATGCGCAACATCCACTTACACGATGTTTCCCTTGGCTATTCAAGTCAGGCGAGTGTGGACTAACTTTAACAAAAGCCTAATCCGGGATGCTCATTTAAAACCGCTAACCGAAAGGCGACCAGAACACTCTTTGCCTGTTAACACCTACAGGGTAATATATGGACTGTAAGCCCAAAAATGTTTTACTTCTCCTACACAACCATAATTCTTCCTAAGTTAACGTATGCTGCTCTGGTGGCCTAAGGTCAGGCAAAAAATGATAGCGAAGCAGCTAAACAGAATCCAACGTCTCGCCTGTACTGGCATGACTGGGGCAATGAGATCCTGCCCCTCGAATGCCCTGGAAGCGCTGTTTGGTATTAACCCTCTTCTGATAGCTATAGAAAAAGAGGCTTCTCTGGGCGCACTTCACAGTCCAACAGGCAAAGAGAAGAAATATTGGTAAAATTCGAGAGCAGCTCATATTCTATTAGAAAAGTCCCATTACTGGTCTTTGTGCGCTGCCACTTCCAGTCTTAAAAATGAATAGTAATTATATATGATCGTGCGCATATCGGTAATAATATTAGTGAACATCTCATCACTAACTTAAATTAAACAGCATTGGAGTGCGTGTAACAGCTTTTTTCGTTAGGATAAAGCAGATTCGAGGTCTCCCATATAAAATTATATACTGAGGGAGACTATAGCTAGAGTGGGTCTGAACACGGCATCAGCCCCTCCGATAAATAACTTTCGCCCGTCCCTTTGTCCTCACAAAATGACTCGATGTTGGATATGAAATGAAAATTGATCAAAATGTACAGTAGCCTAATAAAGTAAAGAAAAATTGAAATTTCTCTTACTACACATTGCATTTATGGAGTTGAGGGTAAAATATATTTCTTTAAAAACAAAAGCTTACATTTATTAAAAATTCAAGATTTTTTTAAACTTAAGATAAAGACATAAGTAAGAATATGTCCCAACCCCAAGAAATATCGCAAAAGAATTTTCAAACAGTTTATTTCGCAGGTAGTTTAATATACTATTTCGTTTGTTACAATTCCCATAACATTTCGTTTTTCACGCTCGGTAAATTTGTTTGATCGGCATAATCTCTGTTTATTTTCTTCGATGTTTGTGTTATTATAATTTTTTATGTAATAGCTTGAACAACAACACGGCTAATTCCGATTGTGTCTGTGCTTTCTCCGTACGTTTTTTTGTCGTTTCTTAACTTTATAATCACTTTGGTAATCTCTTGAGAAATTTCTTTGTGTTTTCGTATATTTTGTGACTTTTTAAGGAAGGGAGATAAGGAAACTCACTTGCACTACTGAATTATTATTTCAATGTACGACAACAAGTACAAAAACTTGTGACGTGCAAAGACGGTGATATCTCGTTTTGCCGTGTAAAAGTAAGCCAAGTATTATTGAATTCCTTTACTTCCTCAAGTCACTGACAAACTGCTACTACATTCGTTTATATCACATCCCAGACAACTATTGTGTATACACAGAAAAACATTCGTGTAAGTAAATTTGCAAAACAATAATTACACTTACGTACGGCCTACCGATTAAAATATAAGTAATTACACATATTCCTAATATGCGTCTTACACGACGGAATTTATTTTAACTCATTGTTTTGTTTAAAGCAAAACCCGTTGATTTATCTTGCATATATTTTTCCAATAATTACAATGTTTGTAAACAAAGAAGAAAATTCGCTTTGCTTATGTATGAAGCCATCATAAAACACCAACCCATATACATATCATCCTTAATAGTATATACGTTCACGTGTCATACATAAACAGGGGCGCTTAGCTTCGAATTGCATTTTTACATTTGTGTACAAATTGGGTTATTGGGAACCGCAATTCGAAGCGTTTTGAAGTGTGTCATATTTTGTTGTTTTATTTTGTTAACAAATTTTTGCTTACAATTTGTGACACATTTCATGTGGACGCACATCTGCGACAATATGCAGTCATACTACAATACAATTTGATCCATTTTTGATCAGCCCATATTAACTGTATATTGTTTAATCCATGTTATTAGTATCTCGTACTGTATGTAGACTTTAGAGAGTGACTGTATATTATCCCGTAACCATTGTTGTTGAGTTACGCCAATCACAAAGAGAAGTGCAAAAAATCGACATAAGCTTCTTAAATTTTTCGTTATTTATTTATTTATTTATTTATTTATTTATTCTACTTATACAGAAACTCAACTAAAACAAGCAACAGTCGAGTTCAAATGACACTTAAAGTAAATCATAAATTAATTATTATTAAAAAAAAAACTTAGTATAAGTACAATAAAACAAATAAAAGGAAAAAAAGAAAAAAAAGAAAAATAGCATGTA
>KK500085.1:17521-32696 GCA_000688715.1 Glossina pallidipes
AACATCAAAACTTTAATGTAAATTAAGATATAATTCCTTCTTAAAATTCTTACACCTTTTAACTTTATGCCTTTATAATGATATGCCTTTACAAAATTGCGAATAATTGCGCGCAAAAAAAACACTACTCTTTACAAAAAAGACGAAGCAAACACGCCGCGATCAGTTGCCAAACTGATATTGAAAAATATTACATGTTTGCTTAACATATCATGTCATATCATATTATATCAGCAATGAAAGAAAAGTATAATTAGAATTCAGTGGTATTGGTTTGGAATTTTGTTTTGTTATTTAATAGTTTTTGTTTTTAATGGGTTCATATAAGTTGTTTTGTGCAATTTTTTACTAAAAAAGTCCCAAGCCAAAATATCCACCACTGAAGGACGAGAAGTACGCCCAGTTCGTCAAAACTCTTGAACGCCTAGAAGGCATTTTCAGAAATTCCACAAAGTATATATATTATTGATCAGTATTGAATCGATTAAATAATGTCGTGCTGTCCACGTCGTGCTGTTGTAAATATTTTCTTGGTCGCAAACGTGAAGCAATCGATTTTAAATTTGGCAGAAACTCAAAGTTTTGTCCCACAGGTTGGTTGAACGGCACGCCTACAATACCACGAAAATTGAGAACATTTCTGTTTTTCAAAAGGAATAAAAATTGGAGTTTTCTCGTTACTCATAATCTACAACAAACAAATCTACAAAAATTTTAAAGTATGTTCTGTGCGCCCGTATAAAAAAAATTTTCCACGTTTACCCAGCGTTAAAGTATATCAAAATTTTAGTTTTTTTCAATACATTTACAACGCACAGAAACAAAGTTCAAAAAAAAATTGTAATGCATATAAATCCCTATCCAGCTTCATGTTCGGAATGCAGCTAAGCATGTCCATGTCATCGAATTTTAGTGCGTCCATCTGCGTAGCTGTGGTATAGGTTCTCCCTTTGAAAAAATGGGGCTATCACCTACAAATTTGAAAAAGACTTTGAATACGAATCAAACAAGTCACAGAACCCGCCTACAGAGCCTACACAACCAAAGCTGAGAGCACATTTGATTTCCGTGTTTTTTGCTCGTTGCTCATAAACTATGAAAATGAAAAAAATCAGCCGCGCCCACCCTATACCATTCCATATTACATTTTTCTTCAATCTTTTGCCAGATAATGGTGATGGGCTTAAAATATGCGGTAGCAAGCGAATATAATTTTCTTACTGGTTAATAGTTAACTTTGACACGTTTGCAAATTTTTGTACATGGGTAAGTGCACCATTACTCCACATTGGACAGGCGTATAATACAATCGATGGAAAAACGTTTTTACATATCATTTTATGAAAGCATTCGCGGCAAATTTACTTTGTTTATAATATAACCACTAACTGACCTTGACTAAAAAAACTATTTCAGGCTGTCGAATTATAAAAACAAATGAAAAAGGAAAGTGTTTGGAAAACTGGGGTTTTCTCTACATTTACTTTAATTTTTCATTTGTTTGGGTTGCTAAATATTATGCTAATCGCCAGCCATCGAGACTTGAGACTTTCTTGGGTGTGTTTTTGTAGTAAGCGATTAACCGTGGCATGCAACACAACGATGTTGTTCTCCGAGACATGAATTGAAGTTGAGCCCACTAACACAGAAGCAACCATATGCTTTCTAGCAAGTTGCAAGAAATATTGTGATTTTTTAGAAATTTTTCTGCGAAAGCGTTACCATCATATCGTTATGCACAGAAATGTGTTTATATTGTAGTGTGATCCCATATCGTGGTTAATATGCATCCACTTTGAAGTGTGACAGAATTGTGCAAAATCAACATAATTCATTTGCAAAAAGAAAATGAAGAACTCCGTCGCACTTCAACTGACTGAGAATTGCATTTCGACTCCAGGCGCAATAAAAAAATTTATGCTTACGTTAACAATTGTGAAATGACAATTCAAATGAAGCGTTCTATTCGCTAAATATCAACAAGCATTCCATCCGCTTAAGTTCTAGCTAGGGACAACTTCTAGCCGATCTTGTATTGGCACTGAACGAAGTTGGCAGTTTTGGTGGTATAAGCCGAACTCCATAGGTTGAATACAAAAGAAAAACACACACTAAATACATGCTGTTCGTATAGGAACACCATATCAAGTTTACCATCAATACGCGGCAATACATGTCTTACTCGTAATCATTTCCATTTCATAAAATATTTTAAAACCGCTTGCTTCTTTTTGTCGAAGCATTTATTTAATGATCCCATAATGATTTGAAATTTTCGTTTCTGATTAGGGAGACGTCTTTTGGAGTGTTTAAATTAAATTTGGGATGGGAAATTAAAGAAAATTCTTTTGCTATTTATTTGCTATTTTTATTTATTTATTTATTTACTTCCACATGAAACTCAACTGAAATAAATTCACAGCCGAATTCAATTGATTCTTAGAGGTAAATCTTATGCTAACTATTATTAAAAACTAATATAAAGTATATAAGAAGAAGCAGAGAAAAACAAATTATAATAATAATTCTTGTATAAATAAATAAGAAAGAAAACAAATAAAGAAAACATGCACACAACTAGCACAGAGGCACGCCCACAACCACTACAGATCCAAGTTGCAAGTGAACCTCTAGGCCCTTGCAAACACGCAAAAGCTTGGCAATCGATAAAAGTAAACCATAGCAGTTAATTTTCAAATCACAATGAGACATAGTGGTTTTGATAAAGTTTATACAATCCGATATTAAGGTTAAGTAATAGAAATCATTTAAAATCGTTAAACAGCCCGTAATTATATTTACCCATTTTAATGAACATGAAGCGCTTCGAGAAACGATTAGGGATATTAAAGCTTTTCTCATCAGGTATTGTGGGCGAATCGGTAGAAACATTTATTGACTTAGTTAAGAAAGAAACGCCAAGAACAAATCTATGTTTCTCAAGAAAAGGTAAGGACAACAGAAGCAATCTATGTTCCTAAGAAGGCAGAGAGGCAAGCGGGTCCCAAACCAAATTTCCAAAGGCAAACAGCAAGAATTACTTTTGAACGAACTCAATTGAATCCACTTAATATTTATGGAAAGGAGACTACACAACACAGGCATATTAAAGTATTGGTCTAACCAAACACTTGTATTACCTTTTGGTAGTGTAAGGATCCTTAAGTTCTTTGGACCACCTCTTAATGACCCCTAGCGCGGACGTAGCTCTACTTAAAGAGATCTCAATGTGCAAATTAAAACGCAATCTTCGGTCAAATAGAACCCCTAAATCGATGAACGAATTTAGGTTTTCCAACATGTGTTAATCAATGAAATACTGAATGACTTCTTCTTTGAGAAAAAGCTTTCCGCATTTTTTTAGATTTAATTTCAAAAAAGTTAACGACCGGGGAAAAAGTTTAACATTGTCAGCGTACATTAACATCTGACTAGATTTAATCACCAAGGATAGATCGTGAATGAATAAATCAAATACAAGGGGTCCTAACTGGCTGCCTTGAGGGACGCCAACCGTCACGGGAAATTCATCCGAGATGATGAGGTTAAGCAGAACCCTGAATGATCTATTTCACTAAGCGCAACGGGAAGCCAAAAGCTTGGAATTAGAAGATCAATTAGTTATTGTTAACTAAGTCAAACCCTTTAATAAAACCAACGTATACGACGTCCCTGCGGGAGTCACTAGAAAACGCTTTGAAAACATGGCAAGTAAACTTCAAGAGATTCGTCACAATTTGTCCTTAAAAAAAATTTCGTCGAAAGTATTCAGGAAAGATATTTGAGGTTTCCATATCACTAGAGGACTCAGAGCCGTTAAAAGAAACATGATAGGGATTCAAGCAGATTTTTCTTTTTGAGTTAACAATCTTAAAAAAAATTTAGGATTAACAAGCAGTGCGGATTTTATCAACTGAAGATATCTGCTGTAACCTAGGACCAGAAGTTGATTTACCTGAAAATGCAACATCACTCATAAAAAAAAGCAAATGAGCAAAATATCCATGTTTAATTTTGAAAACTGCATGTGTTCTTAATTTATGTTGAACTGTAAACGCGTCCTTTAACAGATGTGCCCCACTTTCATCATGCGTGCAATAAGATACAATGTTTTTGCCAAATTTGAAGACGGCATCAGTTTTGCGACAAGCAGGTTGTTTGCTAGTTTGCTAGGAGTTTGCTGAAGTCGATTCAGAGTTTGATGCTTGTCAAGAATATGCTTTATAGGTGAGGGACGAGGAATACGATTCGGTGTAGCCGGTTTGCGTCGACGGTGAGTTTTGATTGCTATCTTCATGGGAAGTTGATGAAGAGAAAGTGACAAAAGCCACTCCGCTGCCACACTAACTATTTTCATTTTCAGTCAGCATCATTAAGGCATATTCATGGTCACTTCCATGCAGCCTATATTTCGAGTCTAATTTTGACGACGTACCATCTAATGTTACAATATGATCGAAACATCTATTTAGAACTGAAGTTGCCAAAGATATGGGTGAGGCGAGTTTTGGCTCCACCTCTAAAGTCTTATTAATTTTAATGGACGGGGCCTGATTTGTTGCTTGAGGTAATTAAATCTATGCTTAGCAGCAGAATAGGCGAAAAAGTTATAAGCAGAATAATTTGAAAAGTTTGTTTTTCCTTTTTTACTTATATTTAATACTCTTTTTAAACCATGGCGCGTACATGATTCGAGACTGAGGTTGGTTGATCGGAAGGGATGCAGAAATAGCTAGGTTTATTACATTATAGAACGACGATAACGGGGTTTCAATATTCCCACTAGAGAAATCGAGCATAATGTGTGAAAGATAAGATTTAAGCGCTATTGATTTTATTAACATCATAATGTTTATTTGAGGTGGTTGGATTTGAAACATTAAGTGGCTCAAGGCATGTCTGTAATGAAAGGAAATGTAAATCATCAGGCAAACTTCACAATGGAAAGCGATTAGCTATCTTGGGAAGATTGGCATAGCAAAGACCTAGCAGTCTGCTATTACAATTAAGATTACGTTTGCATTGCAATAAATTACTATACAGCCAGAATTATCACTATAACACCAATCGTCTTGTGACAAATTAAAGTCACCCAACGCCATGACCAACAGGCCAGCAGGTTTAAACTTGTTTCTTATAAATATCCACATCTGGAGAAATATAAGAGCAAATTACATATAACTGTTTACGGGCAATTTGATTTGGAAGGAGCTTTTGGGTTGTGTTTACTATGTTATAGTAAATAAATTGATGTGGTAGCGTACATTCCGGCCTTTTCAAACATTATATCTTTATTTATTAGGCCACTATCCTGGGTCATCTCCTGGTAACATTGGTTTTATATTCGTCCTCGATCATTTGTCGAAGTTTCATTTTCGCAAATCCATGCCAAAGCGTAGTGCCGCCAATATACAAGCTTTTCTAGACAAACGTATATTTCACATCTTTGATGTACCGGAATCAACTATGACTGACAACGGTGGTCAATTTAAATCATCTCATTTCAAGTCCTTGTTAGGGAATTATGGTGTTTAATTTAACTTCACAGTTTTTTATTCTCCGCAAGCTAATGCGAGTGAGAGAGTAAATCGGTCTGTTTTAAGCGCCATCAGAGCACACATTAAATTCTCTCAACGGGACTGGGATGAAAAGTTATCAAGCATTAGTTGTGCCTCGGGAAGCACTATTCATACAAGCACAGGCTTTTCACCGTATTATGTTCTGTTTGGACAAAACATATAACGACTAATCATAGGTGCTATTAGGAAGTCTCGATTCGATATTTCAAAGACTTGCGCGTATGATCGCCTCAACACCATTTGATTGCCCCAGCTGCTGACGCTATCATACAGACTCGTGTGTAACATCTGTCTTGTAATGCGTGCTTTTGACTTAACAAATTACGTTTGCTGAAAACGGCACCTGGCGTTACTTTCTTTGTTTAATTCTCCCCCGAAGGGAATCGACAGCGAGAGATAATATTTTTACGTATTGTTTTCTTTGGGTTTTTTGACTTTGCGCGTTTTTTGGTAGGGGTGATGGAAGAAACGAGGAAGACAAAAAAGAAGTAATGGCGTTCGAGGAGGTTAGAGATCGGGATATGGAAGAAAAACATTTTCTAAAGTTAGAGTCCTATTACAAAGTGTAAGTTGGAAGTTGTACAAAGAAAATGAAAAGAAATTTTTTGATAGTTATTGTTAAAAAAAAATAATGCTAAAAACTTTTAAATTTTGCCAAAAGAATTTGTACGAGGCATTTACGGAAAGAAACCGCAAGACGGTCTGAACGTCTCGAACTGAAAGAAAAGTTAAGAAAAATTCGAATGATAAAAATGAAAAAACATTTGTTGAAAATATATTAATACAAATTAAAATACGCAAGAAACTTTATTAAATTTAAGTGCTCATGGGAGCGTATAACTGAGTACGTAACAAGCACAAGTTTTCCTTTTCATTTCTTTCTAAATATGTGCCGATGATCGTTTTTATGATCTCGCAAAGCTACAGAAAATCTTTATTTTATTCGATTTTTGCCTGTTACGAAAAACAATGACAATCTATTTAACTTTTAATTAACATGTACATTATTTTAATCGGAAAACAACAACGGTATTCCCTTGCGTTTTTTTATTGTTATTGAATGCGTTACAATATACAATAACAGCAGTATGTAACAAACTTACAATCATTTGGTCTTGATACGGTTCGTATCACTAGGTCGTGGATTTTTTTTTTTATTTACAATCAATTTCTTCAAGGATAAGATTATTTGCAATTTATTTCGGCAATTTTTTGACTTCTCGACTCAAATTTTCTTTTTTGACTGACTCTGCCTCCTGCAAATGTTCTGTTTATACACTTCTGTATATACACTTTCACAAACATATTACTATTAATTAACTTCACGCCATGAATGTGCTCCTGGTTTTTCCTTCTCTTTCTTAATTTGTTTTCTGGGAAAATCAATTAGTTGGCATAAATTTCCATAACAATATTATTATTTGTTTTGTTGTTGAACGGCAATCACGTCGGGATCACCAAAATGTGCGATGTTGAACGGCAATCACGTCGGGGTCACCAAAATGTTATGTTGAACGGCAACCTGCGTCAATTGTGATCACGCCGCGGTCACCAAATGTTATGTTTGCGGCAACCTGCGTGAGTTATCACGTGGTGGTCACCAAATGTACGATTTCGGGAGTCACCGAAACGTTTTGTGTTGATTGGTATTTATTCGTTGGCTAGTCCAAGATGGACACTAAAACAAACAAAAAGAACGTGCCATTCACGTTCTGCACCTTATTTTGTACGGTATATCTCGCAGACAAGATGGTTAATGCACCTACTTGGTTGATATGAACCGACCAGACGATGCGTCTCGGTCGTACCAACGTATTTAGGTGGTTCTTCCAGCACTTGGAACTGGAAGAGCCTCTAAGATAACAAAAAAGGATAACGGCCAATGTTGCAATGAACAAAGACAAATTTTATTGAGAAATAGTGAATATATAAATCATAATTCTTATAAACTAACTTAGAATTATAGCGCATAAATGAATGCATAAAAATGATGCACTTGCATTTTTGCGTTTGTTTACTCCAGAGAAAATGAAGAACTTGAAGTGTGTCACAAAAATGCAACATAGGCAAATTAATATAAACAACACTTCACGTCTGGATTACACTCCAAGGTCTGGATTATGCAATTTTATGATATCGTTGTCTGTCAGTTATGCCAAACAGATCAACACACAAACATGAATGCGCAAATGCAAGTGCATGCATAAGTAAACGTTAATGAATGCACATTCAACCAAACATGAATGTGCGAAGCAAATGAGATATTGAGTAATTGCAGTATATTTAAAGTCGATTGAATATAAAGCAAACAAAATGTGTATATTTGAAATGAAATTAACATTAACTGAATTGTAAATTATAATATAGATACTTAGACTAAACATTCTCCCCCGCGTTGACCAACCGGTCAACTAACTTGGTTGCCCGTGCCTTGTTAGACTTGGACTATGAAATTTGGATGGGGAGCTTGAGTTGGTGTCGCCTCATGTTGTGGAATGTTATGGGTTGGTACAGCGGTAATGTGTGCAATTCTTAAGGAGGATCATACTGCAGGCTAAGATGATAATCGCGGCTGCGCTGATGGCCAATGCTGAGTATGCTATCTTAGAATTGTGATTCGAGCTATCAAGATGCTGAATCGTGGTTGCTTGTATAACTTCCAGCTTGTGTTGAATTGATGCTAACTCCGTTAGCTGAGTAGCATAGTGGTTGGATAGCACTGAATAGTTGAAGGTGGCGGTGGAGCTGTCATTGACGAAGTCTTGTGGTGATAGTTCTGACAATTCTCCAAGACTTGTGTATGCTGATGTCAATGTTGTTGTTACCGATTTGTGGCCTGAGATGTGGACGGAGTCGTGTTGGAGGATGCATTTTGGTTCAATAGTTAATAAACAAGAACCTTTTAAATTGAGTGGGATTATGTCTCTGTCACATACAGCCGTTGCTCGCGTGAGTGAAGACGATGCACAGATCCATTGGTTGTTGTGTGCTAAAGCCATCCACGTTACATTTGTTGCGGGCCTTTTCAGTGGGCAATTTGGCAAAGTGAAGTTGTTAAACAGGTTGATCTCACATTTACATTTTTCAGCGTTGAAGTTATACTGTAGTTGAATATTACGGCATATGAAAGCATCTTGTGTTAAGATGTCGCATGAATTGATTTGAGAGGGTGAAACCAAAAAATAGCGTTCTCTATTGATGTTTATAGCCAGCAGATAGCTGCAAGTTTGTATGACTACCATGGTGTTGTTTATGTAGTTGGGAACAGGCGTTAATTTATAAATTTTGAATTTATCACGATTGACTAATGGCAAGGTTATATTGAACACCGCGTGATTACGGGTAAGTCCGTCCTTGATCTTCATTAACTTGTAGAACTCCAACAGGTCGTCCTCTGGTGCGGGTAAATTTAAAGATTGGGGCAAGTGAATTTTAATTTGCTTGATTTCGGTCTCGACTTGTGCTGGTGTTAGTAATAATGGATTGATTTTTCCATGGTGGGTATCAATCAGCGCATCCAGAATACATGTTTGTATTTTTTGCAATCTGTTGGCTATGAGCGTTAACTGCATAGTGCCCAAATTGAAAAGCTGAGTCAATTTGATTTGATACAGCTCGTCTTGAAGTTCTGTTCACCCTTGTAGATTTTGTTGATTTCTATTTGCAGATCGTCGAAGTTCGATTTCGTGGAGGCTAAACCTTGTTTGATAAGATTTGCTGTTGAATTGACGACTGATGTCTGATCCTTTAGTAGTTTCAGTATAAACGAATCAGTCTCTTGTAGCTTAGTGATTGTTGTTGACATCTTTTCTGCATATTCGGAATCGGATACACCGAATAATGAGTGTGCGACATTTCCAACGAAGTCTATTGCACCTCTTTTCTTTCGTGATCTGTGTAGTAATTTGTTGTCGAGTTCCAAATCAGTTTCCATGTGTTGAAAATGCTCCATGGCGTGTAAAGACGAGACATTCGGTTTCATTTTTGTGCAGAAGTTCCGTAGCTGATTTGTTTTGTTGACTAAGAACGCCATGTCGCTCCAATAGCTTGAAAGTTCATAATATACAATCAGATTCCATTGACTTGTGGATATGGTAGTGGAACCAATTTCTTCAAAATGGATGCCAAGCTTAGATCCAAATTTCTGATTGTTTGTGCGGGTTCCAAAAACCATAGGGAGTATTAGCAACATTGCTAATGGTGCGACCAAAATATTGGTTGAAGGCAATCTCATTTTTTTAGTATCTGGCTGAACATCTTGACGTGTAGTTTCTTCTGTAGTGATTTGTGCATTTCAATTGTTATCGTTAATGGGGAGCAAACCGAGGCGATGTATCGATCGTTTAAAAATTTTGGTTGAGGTTTTTACATTGGCAACTCGAATAAATCCATCGTTTGCTGGATCTGCATTTGTAACTCGTCCTAATGGATATTTCATGGTAGGAGTGTTGTCCTTTTTGATGATGACCGTATCTCCTGGCTTGATGTCGGGAGATGATTTCTTTCGTTTTAATTGCCATAAGTGTTGGATGAATGTTCTTGCCCTTACCACAAGAGTATTTAAGAGTCTAAGTGGATCAAGCGAGTTTGCCAAATCAAAGCTTACAGAGCGTTTTGTGGCGTGGTTCATTGGTTCCACCTTTGTCTTAATGCAAAGGTGGTCAATCTTCGGTAGCCAGATGAGGCCAAGGGTTTTAAGAGACGCATCAAGAACCGTGCGTAGCATTGTGGTTGTGCTTTCTGGTTTTAGCATATTTTGAGTGAAGTGTGCCTCGCATTGTTGTTCATCTTGTGATAAACTCTTGTCACATAGCCCATCGTCATCCATTCGCGATGAGCGTTCAATGACATCATTTAGTGCCGTATGATTGGCCGCTTCTATATCGGCTGTTGAGATAGCGCATTTTGCTATGTGTGTTGAGTTTGCAATTGTGGATACCTTGCCGCTGACAATCCAGCCTAGAGATGTGTTTAAAAACGTTGGGAGCCCGTTGCTTAGCTCTATTTTGCCGTACTGTGTTAACTCGAAGTAGCATTCTGCTCCCAATAGAATGTCTACCTTTCCTGGTTGGTTAAAGTATGGATCAGCCAAATTTATATTCGGAACCTTCCATCCTGACAAGTCTAATGAATGATTGGGTTGTGGGGGGATGATTGATGGAAGAATGAAGGCTTCCAGATCTGTAGTGAAGCTGGCATCTCTAGATGATAATTTTACGTTTACTTTCTTTTTCCTTTCCTTTCCTTTTCCTTTCCTTTTCTGACCATTGTCAATGCCGTCAATGTGTAGTGATGTCTCACTTGTTGAAGCGCCTAATTTTCTGATTAGGCGTTCAGAAACGAGGTTTACTTGTGAGCCGAAATCCAAAATTGCACGAAATTCTGCTGAATTTCCGTTGGCCCCAATTATTCGTACTCTTGCCGTTGCGAGTAAGACATAATTCTTGTGTGGTATTGAGTTGTCTGCTGCTGCTGACGTCACGACTGCATTTGATATATTTGATTCAACTTTAGGTGGTTAAGTGGTGGATGATGTTGG
Source organism: Glossina pallidipes (assembly GCA_000688715.1). Taxonomy (NCBI): domain Eukaryota; kingdom Metazoa; phylum Arthropoda; class Insecta; order Diptera; family Glossinidae; genus Glossina; species Glossina pallidipes. The sequence continues at coordinate 28,640 of KK500085.1, forward strand.
ACTGGGGTGAACTTGAGTCTCATTTGGCATTGGCTTTGCTGATTGTCTGGATGCTGATTCAGAGTAAGGCTTGGGAATTTGATTCAGGTGCAGCAATGTGTGGTGTTTTTTATTGCATTTCCTGCAGGAGCCAGAAGAGCAATTGTTAGACGAGTGGTTGGACTTTAAGCAGTTGAAACACAGGCTTTGTGATTGGACGTACTTCAATTTGTCTGTTTCGGAAAGCTACAGAAATTTGAGACATTGGTGTAATGGATGTATTCCTGTGCTACAGTAATTGCATTTTCTAGCTTCTGTGTCTGCTCGTATAGCTGATGAGACCGTTTTGTTGTTTGAATGGGACGGCCTTTCCTTGTGGTTTATCGTTTTCATTGTTTGGAATTGGAATTCCAAAAATGAAAGTAAATCATTAATGCTTGGCAATTCCTTTGGTTGGCGTAGGGATTGCTTAAACCTGATGTGAAGATTCCGATCAAGTTTTTTGATTAGAAGGTGCACTAATATCGGGTCCCATTCATGGGTTTTGATTTCAATGTTATTTAGTGCTAACAAGCATTCTCGCGTTGTGTCATGAAGGCTTTTGATGGATGTTGCATTTGAAGTGGTGGCTGGATGATTGATGATTTTTTCCACCAAAGTTGAGACAAGAAGACGCTTATTGTTGTAGCGTTCCTGTAATGTTGTCCAAGCGGAAATGTAATTATCTTCCGTTGTTGTGAGATGGCTTATCAAGCGCTCGGCTTCTCCTGTGAGATTAGACTTTAGGTACCACATCTTTTGTACATTGGGTATTGGCTGCAAATGAATCATGTGAAGAAACAGGTCGTAGAACTGTCTCCACTTGCTGTAATCTCCATCGAATTTGGGAATGGTTATTGTTGGCAGCGGCAAAGAAGTTGAAATAGGTATATTACAACTTGCTGGGCCGGCCTTTGTATCTTGGGTGGGCGTTATGTGAAGTTTGGTTAACGCTTCAATGACCATTAATTGAAGTTGTTCATGGTTATCCTGATCTAGACCATTGATCAGGGGATCTGAGACCTGTTCCCAGATTTGATCGTATAAATCCTCGACTTGACCCCGTAGCTTGTTTATGGTGTCAATACGGATTGTGTAAGCTTGTTGTGGTTCATTGGGGCTGAGAATTACGAGTCCAGCCAAAAACCTTTTTAATGCTGTGCTGCGAGCATTAAATTTGCCAATCAGGCCATGCCCAGATTTATTTGTAGCTGATGGGTTTGCTTCTATTTCATCGTTAGGAAGGATGATTTGTTTTTGAGGTGGTTCGGCTTCTTTTAATTAACCGACTTCTTTATTTAGGATGTCCAGGTGTTCGTTTGTTACCGCTTGAATCTGCTCATAATATTGGCTATCAAAATATTCAATATTAGTTTGGTCTCCGACAGGTATGCGCAACTTGCCATCTGTTGATTCAAACGCATCCCAAAGCTCAGAGAGGATTCGATGTTTGTCATGATAGTAGCGTGCCTTGCTTTTCCTATCAACCGAATCCTTTTTGTAATTGCGTATGACACGCTGAATGTTTTCACCGGTGGTGGTTTGTTCTTTAATTAGCTCTTGTATTGACGTCATTTTGAATTAATTGTGATTAATATGTTTGCGTTAAGTGTGTCCAATTGACACTGCCTAGCCAAATATGCTTCAACCACTTGCTGAATATATTTGGTCTTTATTTGCCTATTCTTGGAATCAGGCACCAAGTCCGTGTTGGCAAGTCCAAACGGACAACTGCTTTGCGTTGAGTGTGTCCAATTGACACTGCTTTGCCAAGTATGCTTCAACCACTTGCTGAATATATTTGGTCTTTATTTGTCTATTCTTGGAATCAGGCACCACGTCCGTGCTGGCAAGTCCAAACGGATAACTGCTTTGTGTTGAGTGTGTCCAATTGACACTGCCTTGCCAAATATGCAGGTTGAATATATTTGGTGTTTATTTGCCTATTCTTCGAATCCGGCACCAAATCCGTGCTGGCAAATCTAAACGGATGAATGAGTTGTGTAATTCTTCAGTGGTCTGATGTACGACCGTTGATTGTGTATTTGTTATCAGATGTGTTCAAATCACGTGGGGGGGTCACCAAAATGTTTTGTTGTTGAACGGCAATCACATCGGGATCACCAAAGTGTGCGATGTTGAACGGCAATTAAGGGGGGGGCACCAAAATGTTATGTTGAACGGCAACCTGCGTGAGTTATCACGTGGTGGTCACCAAATGTACGATTTCGGGAGTCACCGAAACGTTTTGTGTTGATTGGTATTTATTCGTTGGCGTGTCCAAGATGGACACTAAAGCAAACAAAAAGAACGTGCCAATCACTTTCTGCACCTTATTTTGTACGGTATACCTCGTAGTTGGCATGAATTCCATAACAATATTATTATTATTATTTAGCAATAAACATTGACTGTAATAATTTCCTGTTTGCATATATATGGTTAAGAAGCATAGTATTCTTATATATACATATATTCTTAGCATAATAACTAATTAATAAAAATGAAACTATGGAATAAGAACATTAAGAAAAAAAATTGTTGATCAACTACATATTTTTTTTTGCTATGAGAGGAGAATAAATTTAGAGTGGCCTTCAGACCCAAATTCATGGTCTCCCATAAACATCATGGGCCGAAGGAGACCAATTGATTGTTAATATGTATATATCTGTGTATTTACTTATATGTAAGCTTTTATGTATAATAAGAATACTGTATATACAAAGATGATGGAACCAAACTATTCACTTAGTTTGTGAGTTTCATCCAAAGGGAAAAAAAACTTAACTTGGTTGATATAAGTCGATCAAACGTTGCATCTGGTCGTACCAACTTATTTGAGTTGTTTCTTCCAGCACTTTAACTGGGAGACGCATTAAAGATAGCAAAAAAAGCGATCAATATGGAATACAAAATATAATTGTTATAAACTAATTTAGAGTTATTCTGCTACATACTACAATAAAATAAATATGTAAAATGATGCACTTGCATTTTTGCATTTGTTTACTCCAAAAATGTGAACAGCTTGAAGTGGGTCACAAAAATGCAACATAAGCAGATTAATATAAATAACGACGACATACTTCAAGGTCTGTAATCAATGGTATTGTTGTCTATGGTCAGTTATATCAACACATGACCGTGCAAATGCAAGCGCATGAATAAATTGAACAAAACTACGTTGATAAGTGCATCTGCAAATGAAAAGAATGAAATATGTTCAATAAAGACATATAGTTAAACTAAAGAAATACGTTGTTGTTTATCTATTTCATTTAATAATTATTAATAAGTTTTATTTTTTTTATTTCTGTGACCACAACACACTTTAAATATGACGTCCAATAAATACCTTTGGGCAGTCATTTGTGAATGGTTTTTTAAAACTCAAAACCGTGAACGCACACCAATATATTTCCATAAACCATAAACCACGAATAGGAGAAGAGGAATTATATTCAATTTTCCTTAGGATAACCCATCGAAACTAAACGTTCTTTAACCAAATGTAAACACATTTGTTCATATTAACGTGATTTGTATTCAGCCAAGGGGTATTCTATATCAAACCCATACAACCTAATATTTTGCAAATGAGAAGAATGGTTAACAAACATTTTGCACATTTTCTTTGTCTAGTAAAAGTATATATGAATTAATTCCATGATCAAGACGATGCGAAATTAAAAGGAACATAAACACCTTTATTATTTTTTAGAAAGTTCCGTAATTTTATGTTGGTTTTATTAACTTGTTTATAAGATTTTCCAATTGAAATTTTGTGGAAAAAACGGCAAGATGGCGGTTGTTCGACATGTTCTTTTTTTTTTTTATAAGCAAGAAATATTATTATTATTATTATTATTATTATTATTATTATTACAATTTTAGCCTAATGAAATAAATTCTTAGATTAAACAAAAAAGACCTTGAGCACTAGCAACACAGGCTATCGGCTCTAATTTATAAAATGATATAAGATATTGAGCTTAGTAGTTTTAATAAAGTAATATATTATAATTATATATAATTA
>KK500085.1:36636-57602 GCA_000688715.1 Glossina pallidipes
AGTCTCTATTTCCATTCTACGCGATGGGAATAGAGTCTATGTATATCGTAATGCTATCTAGGGCTTTTTTATTGCAAAAGGGCTGATTTGGGAAATTGTTACACTAGCATCAGTTGAAGAAATAACTATATATTTTTTGTCAATAGGAGTGATGTCACTGATTGGCAACGCCGGAAAGTCCGAATTTTTAATTTTTTTCCTTTGGGGGGATGTGTCAGATAATAGATGAAATCTATTCGAGTTTTTATCTGGCGGCCGCGGGACCATTATGCCCTATGATTGTCTATTATTTAGTTATTTGTGAAATAACCACTCACTTTAAAAGGTTGGGAACTGGTGAGGATAATGACAAATGTTTTCAATTTATTATTTCGTTTTTCTTTTTTGTATTTTTTTTTTTTTTTATTTGATTTTTTTTCCATTTTATTACTACACTTAGAGGAAACACGAACGGAATCCGCGATACTCAGTTTTAGCAAAAAATCACTGAAAAGACTCGAGCTAAATACACAAAAACACCAAAACAATTAAAAAATTGCAGACGTAAAGAAAACACGCACTACTCAGAACACAAGTCGAATTGTAAGCAAGAAATAAACAATAAAGAATAATGCAAACATTCACACAATGAAACATATTATTTTTTTTTAGTTTATTTCCAAATCTATTGATTGATTATTTTTGGAGAATTTTGTAGTTTTTCGAATGTGTCTTCAATAAAACTTAGGAAACTGTAGTTTTTTTCACGCTTGTAAATTCTTCACACAACCAGTTTCGTTTTTTCACCTTTGTTCTTCTCTTTTTTTCTTGTTATTTTCGTAGAACGATATAACCGCACTTCAACTACAATACTCTTAGTATCTTCCCCAATCTTTTCCTATCATGACCTGACGGCGACATGGTCGGCGGAATTCGGTTTCCGTAACGATGTGACGCCATTGTAGTCTGCATCAACTTGCGGATATCAATTCAAAACTAAAAACTAAGTAAGGAAGACTATAATTTTGGGACTGGGGCCGGCTGGTCTGAAGATAATGCTGATGATGAGTATGATGATGAACGAGTTATAGCTGAAAGACGTGACGCCATTTTACCAATTTACCAATTTCGCCGTTGCACCGTTTGCACAGAACTTATTAATTTTTTATAATACGAATGAGCGTAATAGTAGATATTGGAAATGCTATGGATTCTTGTGTAATCGTTGTTGAGGCGTGCTAGTTGAACTCTACTAGTGTATCTGAAAAATGAATCTTCGAGTAGCCCTTCGCTCCGTTTCTGTGTGCCAAGACATCGAAATTTGTCTAAGACAAATTTTCGAACTAAGCAATTAAAATGCCGGTTTTACGTCGCACAGAAGACCATGCGTATAGTGGTTTAAAAAATTTTGGTCTTAACATAAGCATTTACAAAGCAATAATTCTAAGCACAGCATAAACAAACAAAAGTAATAGTAACAAAATTTTAGTCAGCGGGCCATCTGTTGTTGATTTGCTAACAGGCAAAAGAACAATAATAATAAAATAAAAGTGAATCGATGCAAAGGTGTATGCGGTAGGGACGCCTACCGCAATTGCATTGTTTTTATATTTTAATAATAAGCTCATTAAAGAATGCAATTTGACGTTTTGAAGTGTGTCATATATTTAGGCTGGAATTTCACAATTTCGAAGTGTGTCATTAATTCTTGTTTTTTTTCGCTTAGGACCACCAGCCGTTCGTCCGATTATTAGGGTGGAACTCTTTGGCTTTTATTATTTATTTTTCTTGGTATATGTGATTGAGATAAGCAACCGACTACAGGTTTGCAACGTAACAAATGTTACATAGTCCTGCAAGAATCCTCTGAGATTTTTTCGAGTTATCTTAAAAACTGCTTATAAAATATCGATCCTACTTTGTGGTGGTTGGGTTTGGCCAACCCCCGGGCGCATTCTCGTCATAGGATGCCTTCGGTGATCGGGGCGCTACCCCTAGGAGCAGACACGCTGCAAAGAACCCCGTACTACATAATACAGCGGCATTAACTGCTAACGATATTTCGGGCGCAAGTTCATCCGAACGAGTATGATTCTCTTGCCAAAATACAGCTATAATACGTTTAATTGTGTGATTCGTACACTGCGTGGGATGTTCGGGTGGGACATACAGTGCGGTATGCCGTTGTATGACCCCAACGCGTTGCAGGTAAGGTTGGAAGCATTCACTGCTGTACCGGGTGCCATTACCAGTTAAGACGTCCTGCAGAACTCAAAATCTCCTAAATACTCGCTCTCGGAAGGGACGAATTAATCATTCCGCTGTTGCCCTCCTCGTAGGAATCAGGCCTTTCTACATAGAGGAGCGATAACTAATAATATCCTATTTCCTGGTCGAATCCGTAACAATGTTCCGACAAAACCGCTAGAGACGGTTTTCCACGTGCCTGCAGACATCTCCGTGCACATCACGGCAGTCGACTTTTGTTGAGTTGTCTTATATCTTTGACAAATAACACAATTTCCAACAGACTTTGCAATGTTCCGGCACATTACCGGCAAATAATATTCAAATTTGTTGGATTCCTTTACGAAGCCCCTTGTGACTAGCGAATGCCGCGCCATGATTCTCTTGCAACACTCTTGATCGCCACTTCCTTTGTATGGAAAATTTTCTTTTATATTTAGCTCCATTTTTTGACACTGTGCAACTTTGACGCGCCGCCCTGATACAAGCTTCACAACTATGTGTCGTATCCAAATAGGTAATCTTGGTACGAGACGGCTATAGGAAGTTATATTCTAATAAGATCTTGTTATTGTCGCACAGTATTATAGTGAATCATATTAGCATTCTAAGGTTAGCTAACTGGACTGGATAAAAAAATTACCTGCTTTTCTCCAACTTAGATATTTCGGGTTATTGTGCAATAGTTTTGCGTGACGTCCTTTGGTATCGTTCTTTAATTTTTTTCGCGAACTCTATGCTGATGAAACTGGTTGTCGCCCCTGCATATGTAATAGTGGCACTTACAAACTGATCAGCAATTATTATGTCGGCCGGCGGGCGATTTTCTTCAATTCGATTCGAAGGAAGAGAAGAGTTAGCTTTGAGTTAATCCTGGGGCTCTCAGTGGTGATGGTGAAGGTGTGCTATTTAAACCTAGAGATGGATGTAAAGCTGCAGCATTTTCATGATTTGCTTGTACAGCAAACAAAGGGTCAATCTCCGCGGGGGTACGTGTCTCGGCCAGAAAGTTTTCTCAAAGGTTTCCCGTTAAATATTCAATCAGTTCGGACTTAGTTTCTAAAAATTTCTTTAAAGTATAGGAATTACAATATCTACATATAGTTTTTTAAAGCTATAAATATATATAAATATATATATATAGACCAATTTAGATACAACCCTTGTTGTGTTAAGCCTAGAACCGAGTGCATGAAGTTCCTTTTATATCTATGATCAATAATCCGTCTGATTGTTCACTTTTGTAATCTATATTTTATATTATATATTATATTATTTTCTATTAATGTTTTAAGTTTTTTCCCTAATAATTCAGTCCACTTTGTGACTCTCAACTTCTTCTAACTCAACTTACTTACTTTGCATACATGTATTAACGGTCGTTGTCTAGCCGAAGTAAGCACTTTTAATTTGGCTAGCTTATATAGTTATTACCTGACAGAAATTTTTAAGTTATCAATACGTGACAACCTTGTTTGTTTTTTCTCATTTCACAAACTATATTTTGTGTATTGTTTTCGGACATGGAGTGCTTATATAAATCGCATAGAACAAAAACTGATCGGTTCATTACTTGCTGGCTTTGCGAGCGTTATTGCCATGCGAAGTTTACGGGTATTACGCACCGTGCTGCAGACGCAGTCCAACATCCTTCGAAAAAATTAAGTTGGTCGTGTCCCGACTGTGGAACGCGGAACATTGACTCTTATAGGATTTTCGTGGAGACAAGAAATGAATTTTCTGAATGAAGTAAAATCCTGGTGACGTTGTGCGAAAAGTTTGAAAAAATTAAAGCAATGTTTGGTGAGTGTCGCTATCTAGACCGCTCACCTCCTCCTCCATCCTTAAAAGACCAAATTATACTGTAGCCTCCGTTTTCGCCTAAACCTCATACGTCGATCCATGTTGCTTGCGGCCATTTCTCGTCGTCCTCATCGTCAATAAACCTTGTGGATCTGTCATTGGCGAATCCGGTTAAGGCTTCGTTCCTTACCATTAGCGTTTCCTCTACCACAAACTCAGCTGGTAATACAAATGTTAGAAATAAGCCAGCAAGCCGTCCACGTGTCAGTTATGCTAAGATAGCAAGGGTATATCTTCGCACTAGAACCATTATAGTAAAAAATAATAATAAATGTTAATAAAACAATAATATGTTTACTATGCTGGGAACGGTAGTGCTCCCCAGAAAGGCAATATTCGGGTCGAGCCTGGCGTCTGACATCTCTTAGAATAGCATAAAAAGTTACCTTGCTGCAAAAAGTTGGATTAAGGAATTCGTTCTTTGGGATCATCCTCGTAATACTAATTCAGCAGTTCTTCCAGCCTCAAAGAGGTAGTTGTTTATCCAGGCCCAGTAATTTTCATCCACCAAAATGTTGGAGCCCTAAACCTAAATTCAGGGAGCACGGAGTGTTCCTGTTTGGCTTTCATTGAAATCTGATTAAAGCCTGATTTACACCCTTCGGAACTTTTTCACGATTCTTTCCAGGTCTTCAGAAAGGATCGAGTAGGTCATACTCGTAGTAGTAATTTCCATATCTGCTGCAGTCCCGTCCTTTTCATTTCAATTTTTTGCTGACGTTGAATTTATTCCCATTCGATCAAAAACTGGCTGTAAACAGTTGTATGTAACTTGCTCCTATATTCCCCGACATGCGGAAATCTCTATTTATGAGAAACATGCTGCTCTCATTTGTGACGCCACCGAAATGTCTAAATCTGCTAATACGGTCATAGGGTTGGGTAACTTCAATTTGCCACAAGACAATTATCGTTATAGTGATAGTTCTGGCTGTATGGTCCCCTTTTCAACATCCGATAGAGCTATTGTGTTTTTCACTGAATTATTTGATCTTAATTTACTTCAATACAACTGTACTCCTAACTATAATGACAGACTGCTTGACATTTGGTTTGTCAATTTCCCGGAGATAGTTGTAAATCGCTGTCCACCTTTTAGTTTACCTGAGGATCTACAAATTTACATTTGCTTTCATTACGAACATGACGGTCTGTTGAACCATTTAATGTGTCAAATCCGACTTCCTCAAATAAACATTGTGACTTTTATTAAACCAATATCTTACCGCTTCAATCTTATCTATCACACCTTATGTTCGAATTTTGTGCTGGGAATGTTGAAACCCTACTGTCATCGTTCTGACATCGTTCATCCAGCTATTGCTGCATTCTTTCCGATCAAGCAACCTTGCCCTCGAAGCATGTTCCCGCTTTGGTTTAAGAAGAGTATTAAATATAACAAAACTAGGAAAAACAAACTTTTCAAAACGTTTATGAAAAGTGATGCTTATGACTATTTTGCCTATTCTACTGCTAGGCATAGATTAGATTTCCTCAAGCACAAAGATTACTGCAGATATCGTCAGTTGCTCACTGCTTGTCCATCCTAATTTTTTTTTAAGTTTGTCAAGTCCATAAGAAAAATCTTCAAATATCACTCTCATGTTTCTTTTAATGGCTCTGAGTTCTCTGGTGATATTGAAACGTCAAATCTCTTCGCTGAACTCTTTCGCCGAAATTTTTCAAGTGCTTTTTTTGATTTAACTATTAATTATCCTCATCTCATAACTAACTCGGTTTCGATTTCTAACTTGGTCATTTTCGAAAGCGAAGTTCTTCATAGTTTGAGGTCTCTAAAATGAAAGTTGTGCGGATGAACCTAATGGCAAGATTTTTAATCAGTTCTTAAAATCAGGTGTTTTTCCCTTTGTGTTGGAAGAGTAGTTTGCTTACACCGTTTCACAAATTTGAAAACAGAGATCACCTTGGGAAGTATAGAGGTATCGCCAAGTTGAGTATCTTATTTAAATATATTAAGAGAATTATACTTATTGATCTCCAAGCCCTCTTCTACTTAGCGAAATGGATCATTCATGGTTTTGCATAACTTCATCTCCTCAGATGAATTTCCCACGACGTCTGGCGTCCCTGAAGGGGGCTACTTAGGACCCCTTGTACTTGAATTACACATTAATGATCTATCCTTGGTGATTAAATCCAGCCAGATCTTAATGTACGCTGACGATGTTAAACTTTTTTCTTGCTCGTTAACTTTTTTGAAATTAATTCCCAAAAAAACCAGAAAGTTATTTCTCAAGGAAGAAGTCATTCAGTATTGAGTATTTGATTGATTCACACAAGTTGGAAAACGTAAATTCATTCATCGATTTAGGGGTTCTATTTGACCGAAGATTGCGTTTTAATTTGCACACTGTGAAGCTACGTTCGTGCTAGATTTCATTAAGAAGTGCTTCAAAGAGCTTAGGAAGCCTTACATTAAAAAGAGACTATACATGTGTTTAGTTAGACCGATGCTTGGGTGTGCCTCTGTTTTGTGGTCTCCTTCCTATAGGTGTTGTGTAAATTTAACTCAATGCTTATTTCTTGCGTTTTGCCTTTAGAAATTTAGGTTGGGTCACGTTTAAACTCTGTCAAATCAACCTCGTATTTAAGCTAACTTGGAATTTTAACATCTTAATATCATTCGAAAATTAACTGAATTTCTTCACTATAATATTATCGGTTGCCAAGCTTCCGCATGTTTGCAATAGCTTACACATAAACTTTATCCTTTTTTATTTTCATTATATTTTTCCTTAGTTTTCTTTATATACTTTACATTAACTTTTAATAATAATATAATATTTTTTATTTACATTTTTTATTTTATATTTCTATTTTTAATAACAATTACTATAAGATTTACTTCCAAGGGTCAGTTGAATTCGGCTGTTCTTTTTTTTTAGCTGAACTTCATGTGTAAATAAATATATAAAAAAAAAAAAATTAAAAAAAAAATTTCAGTTCTTCACTGCCATATAGACCCAAAACTTATAATTTTTACTTACGCGGTTTATATATAAATTTATTATATTTTGTTTTCATGTGTAACTAAGCTCTTTTAAAGAGGAAATGTGTTATAATTTATATATTTATAATTTGTGTTGGCTAAAACTGACCCTGCCCAATGTTCGCACATATCGATTGTGTATTCGTATAAATAATTTGATCAGAATCTAACTGCATTTTTTTTTGCTTATACTACTACGATGAAATTTCTATAAGTTATTACGACCAGTTATTATTAAATAATAAATATTTACAAAAAATTACATATCATTCGCCGTTTCAATATAAGAAGACACAAAAGCTGCTAATATGGGGATTTTAATGTACACTTAAAAAAACGGCTCCTTTAACAATACAGAGAATTACTTGCCTTGTACCCCTTAGTAGAAAATTTGTACATAAAATTTATAACAGAAAAATAAACAATAAATAATATAAATGATTATCAATAATTGGGAATATCATTTTAGCGATTAAGCGGGGGCCGTAACAATTTATTTACTAAGTAAATTCCGTTGCAGAGTATGTCACTAGTGGGATATAAAAGTGTAATGTAACTTAATTGAAAATAACTTATAGTTTAATTGCAATAAATGAAAGAAAAACTAAGATTATCTATCATCTAAACAAGCATTATACGGCACATTTGCCAATGTCATAACACGTATTTAACACTAGAGCTATCGAGCACGTTATTTTGATCATTTTTAATTTTCGATCTTCAACAAAACAGTTATAAAGCATGTTAAGTTTTTTGAGGAGTTTTATTTTTGCGGAAGGACCTTTAAATACTTATAATCACCTTTTTCATACCTAGGCTAGTTTTCGACATGCAGATCACATATCTCTACCAAAAGAAATAATTTTAATACGCTATTTTTTTGAAATTTAGCAAAAACATTCCTGGCTCGGTTAAAAATCCAGTGGTAAAAAAATGGTCGCGATCTATCTACATACACGCGCTATAAATGAGCAACATAAACAACCTTGAAAAAAAACGATAATTTTTTTCATACCTTTGTCCATAACTTTCGATCTTCTTCGGGAAACCTGGGACCCAAATGTTCTGTGATAGTATTTGGACATGGTAAATTGGCGTCAAAAATTTGGTTCAGCTGAGGCAATATTTTGAACCCTCCCTCATATAACCTTTTCTACGAAAACTGAATCTTTATATAGTAAAAAAGTATAATTTTTAATATTTCAACTTGGAAATCAGACAGCAATAGTAAATCGACATAGAAATCAACCTTAACGAATTTGGAGCCCGTCTAGTTTTTGGATACCACCGCGCTGCGGTATGGCGCCTTTTATGAAAAATACGTCTTTGTATGACAATAACGTGTTACTTTTGGTATTTTATTACCAAATCGCGTGAATAACTGTCTCACGCGAAGTGGATGCTAGTAGGGTATCTAATAGTTGGTTTTGGCCGACTATAATTTTCTTACTTATTTTTGATTGTTTTTTGATTCGGTCATTTTATGTGCTTTTCAATGTTGTTCGTATGAATGAAACAATGCTATTGAGCGCAAACGATCTTCATTTATATTTTCTTGTTATAACGGTAGCTATGATGTGCATTTTTTACAAACACATATTCTATGAGCGAGCCGTAGGATTTGTGTACGAAAATGGAAAAAATTGACTACGCCCATCCAATATTATAGCGTATCAAAATTTAATTGTTTTTTTAATACCTTTATAATATATACGGCAAAAACTTCTATTTTGAAAATAGAAAACATCAACAGCGCCCGCTCCATATTATAGAGCATAAAAATTTTGTTCTTTTACTTCTCTTGTCTTTTTTAGGGTAAAGGTGATGAGTATAAAAGATTCGGTCTTGACCGAATTTAATTTTTTTACTTGTTTTGCTTAATATTGATTTCCTTTAAGCGAACTTTGTTAAATAATTCAGAGCTTGAGCGCGAGTGACAGATTTTAGTTAAATAACTCAGTGCCTGACATTGATGCTAAGGACACAAATGAGTTTCTAGGATATGAATGAATGAAATAAAAAATTGATCTTTTCCTCATTACTCATCAATTACAATAAATAAATCTACAACAAATTTGAACGTATACTCTATGGCCAATGCTCTAGTACAAGTATAGGAAAAATCCCTCCGTATATCTGTGGTAAACATTTTTGCGTTCGCAAGAATGAAAATATTGCCTACAAATTTACGAAAGAATTTGAAAATAACCTACAACACTCAAGAGGCACGCCTGCAGCGCTCAGCCGTCTATGCAACAAAAACTTGCTTGTTACTCATAAAGTACTAAACATAATGGGTTATATCGAAAAGTCTCTGCAGTTTTTTTTCGCGGTTACGAACTTCTTTTTGTAGCTTGCTCTTTTCAAATGATTCGAAACTATAATGTGGTTGATGTTTAGTGCCTTCGCTATTTTCTGACAGCTGGCGCGTCGATTTTGGTCCGTCAGTTTGAAAATTGACCGACTTTTTCAGTGACTGCGCGATGCATCTTTGGCGTCGAAATTTCCGAAGCGGAATTCTTAAAATCACTCCTGAGTTCTTCGTCCATTCACTGCACTCTCACCGTACACTTCACAAAATTTTTTTTTTTTGCATGTTTTTTATCTTTTTTGTAGTATAAAAGCACCAAATAACGTATATCTTCAGATATTTCACCCTTTTTCAGATCAATACATCTTTTTATACGACTAAAGAATTAGAAAACTATCCTTACAAAATTGTAAGCTGAAATGTCACCTTTTTAGCACATGTTCGTTTGAGATAATCAGGTGAGTGTTGCCCAACATATAGGCCACAACACTATCAAGCGGAGAATTCTCAGTACGATCTAATATTAAACATCATATAAATTTCCACTTTTATTTTAGTCTTTTTTAGGACAACGGTGTAGGTACAAAAGATTCCAAATATATTTTCTTACTTGTTGCTAAATGGCCTTGTTTCGGTCATACGAACAACATCAAAAGGCACAAAAAGTGAGAGTGTCAAACAACATTCGAAGAATATGAAACTACGTACGCAAAGTCAACTATTTAACAGTCAACTGTTGACGCACTAGCAAAGGCATTTTGGGCGAAATATGCAAATGCATTTGATGAACGTTTAGGCATTTCGAAATATGTTATCAAGATCGAGAGTCATAGACTAAAACATGAAAAAGGTATCGTTATTTTAGTTAGTGGTTATTTTAGTTTCTCATTTATGGTGCGCGTGTATGCAGACAAATCTCTATCATTTTTTACCTTTGTATTCTTAATCGACCGAGAAATGTTTGTTTAGGACAAACATTTTTGGATTTCCACTTTCTACCTTAATTTTTGCAACTATGTAATAATAGTGAATCAAGATGATCCTCTTTTAACAGAAATAAGTATATGCAAAATGTCGGTAGTGTTATATAGATACTGTTCAGTGCTATGAAATGAAATGTGTAATAAAAATAATGTAGAATTATAAAAATACTTAGCCAAGACAACATATTTGGAAAAATTTTTATGATACAATTCGTCTGAATTTAAACAAAGTACGAGGCAGCTAGTTACACGTTACATAAACATGAACATAGATATTGGTGTGTGTTTCCAATACTGCTCCCCAACATAGATGCTGGTTACGAACATGATGAGGTGGGATGCTTGCTTCTACTGTGATATAAAGTATTCGTTGCGAATTTATCTACACCCTGACGATCTGTGTTAATTCGTTCACATTCTTTCAATTCTCGCGAAAGGGGCCGAATATGTACGGTTTCTTCGGCAGCATATGATAAGGCCATGTATTAGGCTTTAGTTTTGCTGACTACAGATGCGGCTTATTCCGTAGATTCCCACGTTATAGCACAAAATAATTTACGAAACCGATAAATTACTTATGATCTATATCTATAACATTGCCGTACTGCGTACACTGGAGAAAAAGTTTCCTGACAATCTATACCGAAACTTTGGCCATTAATCGCTCTATTTTGCCTTGTCTACATTTCGTTATAGCACACACACATACACAATAGCGCGTTTTCTGTTAGGTAGATCAAGTAATGACCATGTTTTATTTTTCTTTAGTGAATTATATTTATCCTTTCTGGCTTCTACTCATTTATCTATGTTTTTGCTGCAAAATGCTTGCTCATCTCTTTTTTTGAAAAAGGTTTCTTTTAACTAAATGTTGATTTAAATCTCTCCGAGACTTCATTTACCAAAACTGCGTTAACGGCTTAACAGAACTCTTAACACAAATCTTAACTACAGCTTCAAAATAAAATTGTCCAATAACTTTTATGGAATCGATTTTTACTCAAAAAAAAAACTAAAAACATGTCATTTTTTAGTTATATCAATTTTTTGAAAAAATTAGATAATGTTCACTAAATTTTAAATTCATATTTTCTGAAAAGTTTTACCTTAATGCTCTATCAAAATGGTGGCTTCAAAGCCGTCTTGTGCACTCTAAGGATTTTCTTTTATACATGAAAAACCTCCATTGCGAATAAACCCTTTCATTTATGAAAATTACTCTATTTTGAGTTCACAGAAGATGATATTGCTTAGTTCATTTCATCATATTAGTTTTATTAAAAACATTTTCAGTTTCAAACAATTTACGATTTCTCATAGAATGAAAACAGTAGCCTTAACTTTTGCATTCACAATTGCAGTTGCTTGCGATTGTTATGCGGGTAAAATTGAGTTATTTTTATGGTCCTTGTAGCAGTTTCTTTAAATAATCAAAAATATACATTTTTTTTTTTATCAAATCCATAGGAAATTTACTAGTGTTTTAGAAAAATTTTTGATAACAAATAGCAGGATTTCAGATATAATAACCACGCTGCCATCGTTTCTCAGATGGCATCTAACTTACGTTCAAAGCCACAGAGGTTTGTTTCAAAATAGCATATCTTTCCGAAACGATCTTTTGGTGACTGTCTCAGTTGAAAGCTTCCTATCGAACATGCAATGCAGTTAAATATTTACAAACGGAGCGCTGTATGTGGCGGGGTACTTGTTGCATTGTTTTAAACCCTTTGCATGGTATTGATTTGTATTTTTGGATAAAAAACAGTTGCAAATGGGCAACTTTTATTTTATTAATAAAGTAGTTCCATATAAAGCTTGAGCAGATCTTTCAGAAATTTTAATGCTTCGCCAAATTCGTCAAATGGATATATCAAAGATATCTATTTCCATTTTCATTTAATCTGAACAAAGATTTTGCTGACTTTTAAGGAATTTACATTTATCGAAAATTTGGGCTGCGCAATATGTTAGGCCCCCACGACTTCTTGAAAGCGCGTCATGCTACAGCACCTTCGCCTTCACTCCTTTTATCAGTTGAGAGGTATCATTAAAGGGCTTACTCAATGTAAAATGTTCGATTTCTTGCAGCTATGCAACAAATGCGCTGCCACTTAGAGTAGTGCTGATTAGCGGTTGCAGTTAACATTTGAAAGAACTTTAATGAAGAATATATCTTATTAACTCAGGCAATCATCAATAGACGACGCCACTATAACCTCTACAAATGCATCTAACTATAATATCGACTTCACGATTAAAACAATCTATATTAAATTTTACTGACAAAGCGCGTGTTCGTTAAAAAATTCATAACCCTTTTGTTATTGCCGAGAAAAATATAAAAGACGAAGGAAAAGTGTTAGCATCCACCCTTTGATATGTAAGAATGAAGGTTGTTGATAGGCGATGAATTAAATGCTGAAAAAGTTATTTTCACTTTAGAAGGTACCTTGCACGTGCTTCGCTACGCAGCCTAAGTTTACAATGTTGTTACGAAAATCCTACATTTGATAAAATGATTGTATGAAGACTATCTGATTTAATAAGAAACCCAATTCTGCCTCGTGCAACTGGCGATTGCGAGAAAATGTCTGATCAAAGTTGAACACTGGTATCATGCCTATATGTAAGTAGCACAATTGCGGGAGGCAAAATCCTCGAGAGTAGCCGAATAAGTAAAAACTGTGACTAAAATTCAGTGTTGTCGGTTTCAAATCTCAGCGGGGTAGAGTTTACTTCGTTCGTAGCCATAGTGAGCATTCAGTCGATAAAGGCATAACACTTCCCGATACACACCCACTAGGCTATGTCCGCACATCTCTTTCTCTTTCTTCACGTCTTCTTCTTTCTGGCTTTCTATGACAGTCGAGCCAAAAGAGTTATTCCTTAACGGCTAAGACCAGAAGAAGCATTGCAAATACAAGTCCCTTGTAAATAGATCTCCTAAGTATTGTACATTAAACTTATGCTATCCTAAAAATCACAATTCGGCGGTATACACTTAATTTCAAAGGAAGAAAAGTTTATGTACATAAACGTAGGTTTATTTGAGTACTGATTGCTTCTCTATTTCTTTCATTCTTATAACTGTAAAAGTTAAAGTATAAGTGAGTATATTTGGATGATTTTTGAAGATTAATTATTTGATTACTTGAAGACAATTTCATAAATACAGCTAATTATATGACTATTTTTGTTCTTTTTTGGAATTCATTCGATTGCACGCCTGTATATATACATATTATTTACTAATTCTTATCCTTAAAATATAAAATGAACATTATCACATAAGTTGTTAAAAACGTAAACGAAAAGAAAGAAAAAAATATTAAGAACCTGACGAATTAACAAACAAATCTATACACCGAAAATTTTGAACTGCATCCGCATTTCACACGTTGGCTTACTGAGACTAAATGGAATTATTTATACGGTAGATAATTCATCCAAGATATCATCCGAAGCCCAAAAGATATTTAGGCAGATAAGCGATTGATGTGATTATTGTATAACTAGACAGTGAGAGAGAAAATGGGAGAAGTAATTATAGCCAAATAACTTCTTTGTCAAGAAATAAACTTTTCATTTTGTTATCTTTGGTATCGATTGATTTATTATTAGTTCAAAAGTTTGTCACATTTTCCTTTCATTGTTAGAGCCACAACCAATTAAGATTTTCTTTTGTTTGAATTGTTAAGATTTTGTCTCATTTATATTTTTTACGCGTAAGTAATAATTGCATCTGGTGCCCGCCAAGAGGTTGATGTTTCTGTTTCCTCAGCAGGAGTCACACTATCAGCTTCTCCATTGCTAAGAGCCTCGGCGAGTATTGAGAGTAAGCCCCTGTTAGAAGTTAGTAGTAAAATAATTGTTGTTAGAAATCACTTAAAAAATTACAACCGACACCAGTTCAGAAGTGTGGCGTAGTGTAAACTGTATTCTGTATAATTAAAATATGTAAAGAACACACAAAGCAAATATGTGTACGTGTAAAACGATATTTACAAAACTGAAACATATGTTAACGTAACTATGTACGGTAAACGCCGAACGATCTAAGACCGTGCTTTAGTAGCAAAAATTTAATAAAAGTAATAACATAATTTCAGTACAATGAAAGTGTTTTTATGACATGAATTAATACCAACACTATACTCCCAACAATTAAAACGCAATGAATTTCGAACAAAAATATCGATTTTACCGGGATTAAATAGTAATACGTACGAGTTGCTAAGACCACGATAAAACCACGATTTCCATGATTTGCCCGCATCATCGTCCACTTTCCATTCTACACTATAACAGAACTGTCGACGATCGTGTGAACGTCCGCTTTTGGCGTCACATAGTATGCGTTTTCGGCATTCGGCATCACACGCTGGTCGTAAATGTGAATTTTTCCAATAGTTTCTATAAACAAATTACTTATTGCAGTGTCTCAGGCGAAGTTGTCAATTACTTTTTTGTACTCACTTATAGTAAAGATCGAACAATTCTTGATTATTGGCCATTTCATTGATTAGATTGTCCCAATCAACCGGTCTCAAAGCTTTCATCTTGTAAGCGGAACGGGCAGCATACAATTTATACCAGATAGGATAACCGTAGAGATTAGCTTCTTTCAGATTCATAATCCAAGATTCGTGATCCACTACTAGACGGGTGGTGTGATCGTGGTCACCGTCTACATAATAGATACGATAGCCTGGATTTAAGTCGTAATATGGTGATACCGATGGTCCAATATAAGCTATATTGTTAGGTCGCGCTAATCAGAAAGAAATCAAACATGCCTTTCAAGATATCACATACAAAATGTCGGTAAAAATTAAAACTTACTTAGATCGCTCGGATCGTAAAACAATTCAAATTCATCAAAATGCGTATGACCGTAAAATTGCGCTACGACTGTGTTTTCATAGCGTGAAATGATTTTATAAAAGTTTCGGGACCATACTTTCAAACAATCTGAATGACCAGGAGGTATGTGTCCGATAACATGAACCTTCTCATTAGAAAACTCTGCGCTTTGCAATTCATAGATAAACCATTGCAGCTCAGTCGCCGGATCAGTGGAATTCAACAGCAACCACCTAGAATTTGATATAAGAAATAGTTTGTAATGGTAACGAATGTTTCAGATTGTTCTTACCAATTCTTATTATTACAGTAGTTCATGTTCAATGAAATAATACGGAAACCGGGTCTAACAAGTACCGAGTAGAAGGCACCGCGTCTCACGGTGTTCGAAACACTTTGAGGTAGCCAACGACGCCATTGGACATCTAATTCATCATAAAGCCACGAAATAGAATTATCATCTTGTGTGATGAAAGGTGGGGGGAAACTATTCACGGGGGCACTCTCATGATTGCCTAAAGCCGGGAATATCGGCACACCAGGAAATTTATCTACCATTTGTCGTACGGTTTCCTTCAGGATTTCCAAATTTTCCACTTTACTTTGATTCCAAACGTCGTGGGGAGGCAAATCTCCCGTCCACAATATGTAATCAATGTCGCTATGTGTATCCGCAATATGTGACAACATATTGTCCACAGTTCTTTTAGGGGTATCGCATTTGCGATAGTCGCCCCATTTACCGGCTCTGCTATTCGGATTTTCTGGTTTTCCGCTGCTCAAACGACAGCATAAGGGCTCATTGCACTCAGCATTCGAACCCTCAACATAATGAGGGTCATAGTGAGTATCGGAGATGTGCAGAACTTTGAAAAATGGGGCACCTTCTTTGGGCGCGGCCGCTTCTGTTACTGTGGGCTTTGGAACTGGCGGAAATACAACATCCCACTCGTGATAGGGATTATAAACATCTCCGCATCCGTCTCCAATGACAAAACTGCAAATCTCGTCTGGTCCCAAGGTGGTGCGCTGTAGAACGTAAATTACTTCACTGCCAAAAAGCGTTGAAACACCTTCGCATACTCGTGGTGACTGTATATTGAGATTTGCGCAAAAATGAAAAATCATTTTAATAATTTCTTGCTGCGATTTCCCCGTGTGTATGTAGTGTAACAATAAGCCGGCGCCTGCTTTACACGCTGTGCAGGATACTTTAGAAAGAACGCTGTTCTCAATTTCGTAGGAGACCTGTTTCAGGTTAAATAATTTCAAAGCTTTGTTCACCAAACCGTTGTTGGTGTTAGAGCTTTCTTGCCATAGCATGCGCGGCCAGGAAGAAGGATTGTTATATTTTAGATGACGCAAATGCTCCAAGAATTCTGCTTCATGGTCTTCACCTATCAGAGGATTTGTACGGTTGGAGTTCTTTTGAGATAAATCAACATGAGGTTTGATGCTGCGCGGGATTGATACAATATCCCAACGATCTTCCGATTGAGTCCAATTAATTTGGTTTTGCTGCCCGAAAAAGTGTACGGTGGGAAGTGCTGCAACGTTAACTTAAGTGAGTACAGAGATCATCTCTTTAATTTTATTTTTGGATTTTTTAGTTACCTTCAATTTCTAAAGTGCTCCACAAGACCCCAATGATAATGATCATCGAAAATGCGATGATCGTGCTTGCGGTCATGATGTTCTAATGCAAAACAATTTCTTTAAATTAGCCGTTATGAGTGCCTTTGTAAAAGACTGCAAATCATTAAACCCCTAGTGGCGCTTTGACTAGTCACTCCTTTTTCTGTCACCATGTAGGTGCGAAAAACTTCTCCAAACTGAAATAGTTGCAATAGTTTTTTGTAAAGCGAGAAATTACAAAAGGAAGAGTAATTTTTTAAGCATAATAACGATTTTTATGACTGTAATACTTCAATAAATACCCTTGATCGCTTCAAATTATGCGAGCTTAACAGAGAGCCAAATCGAATCAATTCGGTTAACAATTTTGCAAAAATTGATATCAAATACCTGGAAACTTTTATGTCGTAATTACCCCTAACGTCACTTATATTTTTTTTTTATGTTTTTTATTTTTTAATGAAACCAGCAATAGTTCAACTTGGTGATCCTCCACTACTGGTCGTTCAATACTCAATATTCTGCACTACACGCAATATTCCCACAAACTTAAAGTTTGATGGATATAATCACAATTGGTCTTTATGATTATTCTCGTATTAAATTCACGTCGTGTGCGTTACAAAATCCATAGAATATATCCGCGCAGATATATTGGAACCGAACTATAAGTATTAAACACTAGTAGTGGAACTAGTTGAATGATTCGGTGATTGTTGGCTTGCTTAGGTTTTATTTAAACCCTCTATACCAAATTCAAAGCACCTATTGCTTAGTAAGACCACAAATATCATTTAATTTTCAGCTTTATTTTTTTTTTAAAGCTCTTGGGCTGTTATCTCGTCACGAACTTGAATTTTTATAAGTTCAATAGCACGGCAGCATGTAACACGTGATACACGTTTTCGGCGCACAAATTACTAAAAATAGACTTTGTAAACTGCACTTTTTCGCAGAAGGGAGAAATTTAAGTAGGCGTGTATCATGAAAATGTAAAAATTTGAACCTAAAGGTTTGCAATAAATATACATGAATATATAGATCAAACTTCAGTTCAGAAGGAAACATGTGTTGTTATTACTTTTGCTTCTCTTTGTTTCTCACGAACATTTTTTCACGATATTTTTCCTTATCATTACAACAAATATAATAAACATACCTTTCTTCGATTTAATCAGAAACAACGACATACATAAATGTTCCAATATTTTTTCAAAACTGAGATTAGAATGGTCACTTTTTGCGTATCTAATATCAGTAACAGTAGCAACGCTGTTAATTAGAAGCTTGATATGATTTCTGCTTCATTCTTATTATTTGTATGGGCAAAGATTCTGTATTCAGAATTAGGAGTAAATGAGTCGCTTATAAGAAAATCTACGCTGACTACACAAAACGATAAGATGGAAGGGTATTCTCTTAGAAGCGTATACAGAGATCTGTTTAGTCTACAATCTTAAACTCTCTTTTATAGGTTTTGTATTAAATCAGAGACAACGATATACATAGATGTTCCAATATTTTGTTCCGACATTTTATTCAAAATTGTTATCAATAGCAGTGGGACCGCTGTTAATTAGAAGCCACTTCTATGCTTGCTCTTTTATTCTCATCACTTTTTATGGCCAAAGATTCTGTTAATAGTTTTTTGATTTGGCGTCGCAATCTTTCGTTTGCAAAGCAGAAACATATACAGTTCTGTGTTTTTAAGTGAATATGGGCTTTAGCCCATAAGCGTGTGTGTAGAAAAGAGACCAAACAGCAGGCATTTATGTAGCAAGTATAATTTGTTTTTTTTTTCATCGTTTATTTTGAAGAATTAAAGAATAATAAATTCCATGTTCTCCAAATACTTTGACAAATTTTAATGAAAATTGTCATGACAACGAACGTAAAGAAACTTTTTATTATTAAAACAACATTTTTTTTATTTTATATATTTTATATATATTAAATTATTTATAACACAAATGTTTATTTGACATATTTTATCCAAATTTCCATATCACAAATGAGTTATTGTGTGCGTTTATATTCCGAAATAAAATATTAGTAAGTAATCCTTCCATCTTATGCAAGTTGAACTGTTGTTTATTTTTTCGATATACACTAAATTAGCATGCTGTCGTTCCGAGAATTTCGAATTTGTTTACAATAAGACTCTTAATGTAAAGTCCAATAAATGCGTCTATGCTAGCTGCAGTCATCGTCCGTGGTAAACCAATTATTTGTTTTCTCCACAACTTTACCGAAAATTAATTTCCTACGACCTAATTTATATTTATTTTCAGAATATCCTGCGTATATTTCATATTGGTACCGATGTGTTCCAAAAATATTATCAAAACATTTGTCGAAAAGATGAATGACATTTTCGACGAGTTAAATGTTTTAAAATTAAACAATAAAGTTGCTTTGAAGTTCTCTCGCCAACCGGGAGTTGAAAAGAAATCTTAATAATTGGAAGAACAGGAGTATTTGGGAGGCCGCATATTTAAATATAAAAAAAACCATAAGAAACCATCTGAACCTTTTGTAATAACAATAGCATCTATAATAAATCTCGCAGAGAATGTTTTGTTGCACGTGGAGAGGCAAGTTTTATTTCACCGGAAAATTAAACTAGAAAAGATAATAAAGTACGTCTGCCAATGCATAAAATAAAGCACGGAAAGATTATTGTTCATGAAGACTTTTCGTTCACAATTCGACAGCGAAAGTTCAAGCTGCGAAGAAGACCATGATCTAATTTTATATTCGATTAGGGATTAGCGTGACGAAATAACAGAGAATCTGTAGATGCCAAGTGAAGGAAGGCTTGCAGACGTGAATCCATTGGAAGCAGATTATCAAGAAAGAAGTCAGGACGTCGGTGACGACAGTTATATAGGAGAAAACGACTTCAATATTTATTTATCTATTAATTCACTTACATATGAAACCCCGCTAAAATAAATTAACAGCCGAGTTCAATTGATTCTTAGAAATAAATCTTATACTAATTAATAATAAAAACTAACACAAAATATATAAGGAGAACTAAAGAAACAAAATAAAACAAAAAAGTAATAATTCATGTATAAATAAATAAGAAAGAAAAAAAGAAAAAGTATGTACACAACTTGCATAGAGGCATATCACAACGAGTACAGATCCAAGTTGCAAATGAACCCCTGAGCCATTGCAAACAGGAAAAAGCTTGGCAACCGATAACAGTAAACAACACGAGCTAGTTTTCGAACCATAGTGAGATGTTAAGATTGCAAGTTAGTTTAAAGACGACGTAGAAAAATCGCGCGTATTAAGCATAGTTTTTTTGATAGACTTTAAAGAAGGCGATATTGAGATTAAGTAACAGACACCATTTAGGTTTCCGCAAACAACTCTGGACGGATTGAGCTTATAAATATACATTGACTAAACTTTATGAATATAAAGTGCCCAGCGAAGCGATTACGTTTATCTCACCAATATATGGATGTCACCGCTAATGTGGGCGAATCGAGAGTACCATTTATTAACATAATTAAGAAAGAAACACCAAAAATAAATCTATGGTTCTCAAGCGATGGTAAGGATAATAGAAGCAAACTATTCTTATAAGGAAGCAGAGGAAGCAGACAAACGGGTCCTATCTGAAATTCCTAAAGGGAAACAGGGAGAAGAGGTTGCAATATCACCAGAGGAGTCAAAGCCATTAAAAGAAACAAGAGGACGATATTTGGAAATTTTTCTTTTGGAGTTGACAAACTTAAAAAAAAAAATTAAGGATTGACAAGCAGTGAGTAATTGAAGATATCTGCAGTAATCTTTGTGCTTGAGGTAATCAAATCTATGCCTAGCAGCAGAATAGGCAAAATAGTCATAAACATCACTTTTCATAAACGTTTTGAAAAGTTGGTTTTTCCTAGTTTTGTTATATTTAATACTCTTCTTAAACAAAAGCGGGAACATGCTTCGAGGGCAAGGTTGCTTGATCGGAAAGAATGCAGCAATAGCTGGATGAACGATGTCAGAACGATGACAGTAGGGTTTCAACATTCCCAGCACAAAATTCGAACATAAGGTGTGA
>KK500085.1:60469-118239 GCA_000688715.1 Glossina pallidipes
GCTTATGGGATAAAGCCCATATTCACTTAAAAACACAGAATTATACATGGTTCTGCTTTGCAAACAAAAGATTGCGACGCCAAATCAAAAAAATATTAACAGAATCTTTGGCCATAAAAAGTGATGAGAATAAAAGAGCAAGCATAGAAGTGGCTTCTAATTAACAGCGGTCCCACTGCTATTGATAACAATTTTGAATAAAATGTCGGAACAAAATATTGGAACATCTATGTATATCGTTGTCTCTGATTTAATACAAAACCTATAAAAGAGAGTTTAAGATTGTAGACTAAACAGATCTCTGTATACGCTTCTAAGAGAATACCCTTCCATCTTATCGTTTTGTGTAGTCAGCGTAGATTTTCTTATAAGCGATTCATTTACTCCTAATTTTGAATATTCATTACTCCGGAGTTTGTGATGGTAGTGCAATGATCCTTATCATAGAAAATTTTACTGTCGTCATTTATTAAAGTTTGCACGGAAATAAATTGAGATACACAGATAATATTATTGAGACTCTTGAAGAGTATTTACGAGTACCACAAAGTAAGTTGATGGGTAAGTGCAAGTGCTCCATTTTTTGGAAATCGGCATAAATACTGTCAGTACGATAAATTTTTAAATTTGGTGAACTTAGGTGCTGTATTGCGGTTATATTTTAGAAAAGCTTATATCCCTTTAAAGCAGGCATAAATAAGTTTATGAATTCTCGTTGGGTATATTAGGTGCTTATAGACAATTATCTGCGTAATTTATTTTGAAGAGAAGTGCATGGTTAAACTCTATCAATCAAAATCGTATGCACCTCGAGCGCAAGACAAATGAACGCATCGTCAATTTAAAAGAAAGATCAACATAAAGCGAATAAGATTTCATATTTATTATATGAAATATTTATAATTGTTTGTTCAAAAAGGTTTAGTTATTGAAAATTTATAATTTGCTAAATTAATATTACTTTATAAGCAGATATTATGAAACAAAAAAATTTTTTTAATTAATATGTACGAGTTCAAGCACACATCGTGTACGAGTTGGGGACATATTTTCTTGCAGTACATCTTTCTTGCCAGTATATTCAGCCGCCAACTTTCTTATCATAATTTCGACTTCACATTGTACGAAGAATAAATCTTCTTTACTAAAGACTAAATTTGTAAGTAAATTTATAGGAAGATGTTATACGGAAAACCAACAACTCATATTTTTGGTACATTTTACTCAAGTTTTCAATTTCTATTTCGACTCGCAATTTTTTATTTGATACGACGTGTATGCGCGTCATCAATGCATCGCTATGGAGGTTTAAATTGACGCAGTTTTATCTACTGACCACAGACATAGGCTTGTAGCTAATAGCAAATATTGATGAAAAGCCCAAAGTTTGTATCAATAGAAATAAACTTGAAATTTATCTTAAAAATCAGCGTAGGTAACAAAACCGTTTGCGGTTTCCGAGTGCAGTTCGTTGATTATTATCATTTAGTTCCCTTTTGGGGACGTTTGATTTCCCTTCCCTTTTCTGTTGGCATTTTATACGGCATAAAAACAAAATATTCATGTTTTCTTGCTAAATATGATCACAAATTGTGTCTACAATATTGCAGGCTTCTACAAATTACTTATACAATTATTAGTGAACGATATGCAATTGCACCTTTGGGTTCCTGTGACTTGAGGGGAAAAGTTAGCACACTACAACAAAGTTTGACAGAATAAAAGAAATGTTTTACAGATAGAAGTAAAAGGTTGGTTTACACTATGTGGACTAATTTTTTTTCTTGTTTGAATAAGGATGCTCTTTGGTCGGTATATGATTTAGTTTCGGCCGACTTTTTGATTTTTTGATGCATGTATAGTCCATCATTAGAAGTTTACTCGCATTTTGCTAATAAAAGATGTCTTCCGTACGGAAAGACGAAAAGGCTATCTTTTCGGGACCACCTTTGTGGGAATGGAGAAGAACGAGCTTCAATGGAAAGGTGTGGTGGTAGGACCTGGAATGCAACAAATTTCTGTTCAATGCTGCTAGATGGATTTTGCAATGAACGACCTAGCGTCGTTACACTCGTATGCGGTCGCTTAAGGTGGTCTTTCGCTCTAGTGATTCTTTTGTTAACTTGGCTCGTTATAGACCGCTTCTAACTGGTGCTCCCAAATGATGGCGACTAGGATGTTCGATTTTACCGTCGATGTTACTGCATCATTCCTTAACTTTCTGAGGTTACTGCTTTATACTATGCTTTATATTGCTACTAACACGTTCGATTTAAAATCGTCGGAAACTACGTTATGTATTTGATAGATTTTGGGGAATAAATGCATATAAAATTAAGAACGCTTTTTATACCCATCACCGAAAGGTAGGGAAATACTCGTTTTGTCATAATGTTTGCAACATCTCAAAGCTTTGTAAAGGATAGAAGCCTGCAATTTTCCACATTTGCTTTGCAAAAACTGCTATTTATGTGCAAAAAATGGAAACAATCGGCCATATCCACACAATGTTAAATATGATGAAATTTTCTTTTTTCTCTTTTTTTAGATTTCATGCCTATTAGTTATAAGGTAAACAAGACAGAATGTTTGGGACTACTTTGTACATTTCTCAAATTAAGGCGTATTATCTGCCTAAAAAAGTGTTAATTCATAAATGTGTGCACCGCGATGTGGTAGATTACATTTTTCACAATAATACCAGCAATATGGGTAACAAATAAAAGGGATTGGGGAATAGAGTACGAAAAGCTAAGTGCCTTAATTCTAAATAAATTATATATCTTCTCGCGAAACATAACTTTCTTACTTGTTAATTTTCTTAAGGTAAATTACAATAGTTTGTTTATCTGATAATTCTAATAACTTTGGTAACTCTGCGAATGGATTGTGGACGTGTTATTTTCCTGTGCCTATAAATTTTTCCAAATTTGTCCTAATTTATTCGTTTTGGTTGATTATTGAGCTTTAATAAACCCTAACGTATTGTAAATAGCAAAAGAAGTAAATTACATAGTGTAATTATAAATTTTGAATCGCTATTGTATTATGATATCATTTTATTTTCTGCTACTAGCACTTGATACTCTTTTGTGAATTCTACTCGTTTTTTGTTGTTGTGTTTTGGAACTAATTTTTTGTTTGTCTTTAAATCAGCCGGGCTGGTGATATTTAGTGCCCTCAAAGTCTGGTCAATCTCCACTTCCACAAAGGTTTCAGGGGAACTGTAGGTTTGAAAATTTTTTGTTCTTTACGGTGTTTTAATTATTGTCATCATTCTCGTCAACGATAAAACTCCTCCTACTTGTGCCATTCCGTCTTTTCAGTCTCCTCCAAAAAATATTACCGAAAGCAATAAATCCTTCTCTTCTCCAAGCTATTCGGGTGTATCCGCTGGTCACCATATTGGAGAAGCAACACGAATTACACAAGCAAGTGTCGTCACTCCACATATTTCCTCCTCAAATCAAAGTTCACTACCCAAGATTCCTAATGTTTCTTATACGATTGAAGCCTACTTGACCGCAATAAACGCCCCCCCCCCCCCCCCCCCTTAAGATAATATTCATGTCAAGATTAGCACCTGACACCTCTGAGGATAACATAAAAAGTTATCTTGCACGAAAGTCCCACTCGTCAATTTCAAGCGTGTTAGAATTTTCACATTGGCTCCATCTCAAAATAGAGCTATCTCGTCCGTTAAGGTGATAGTTCCGGCTGAAAACATGCAAATTTTGATGAATAATCCATTGTGGCCAATTGGAACCTTAATAAAGGAAGGATGGTCGACTAATTCGGTAGTTTTTCCATGCTCAAAGAACTAAATATTTCTTCAGTTCCAGTAAATATCATTTATTAAAATATTAGAGCCTAAACTCATCTAAATATTTGTTCTACCTACCTAAATTCAGGGAATACGGAGTTTTTCTGTTTGGCTTTTACTGCAACCTTTTTAAAGCCTGACGAGCATTCGTCGGAACTTTTTGACAATTCTTTCCATGTTTTTAGAAAAGGTTGATTAGATCGCACTGGTAGTCGTGTTTTAATAGTTATATCGACTGCCCGTCCCACTCTTTTGAATTTCCTACTCGTGCCGACTTTGAATTTATTGCCATTCCGGGGAAAATCGTCAGTACACAATTATATGTAAGTTACTCCTATATTCCTCCAAATGCGGATATTTCTACCTATAAGAAACATGCTGCCTTCATTTGTGACGTGGCCAAAAAGTTTAAACCCACTGATAAGGTCATAGCGTTCAATTTGCTCCAAGTCACTTGGTGGTAGAGCGATATGTCTGGTTATATGGTCCCCATCTCAATATCTGACATAGCTATTGTGTTTTTTAATGAATTATTTGATTGTAATCTATTTCAATACATCCATAGGCGTAACTGACTGTAACGGCAGACTGCTTTATCTTTGCTTTGCCAATTTCTTAGAGATAGCTTTGAATCACTGTCCACCTTACCTGAGGATCCGTATCACCCAGCACTTTGCATTTCCTTCCTTTACAGGTCTTATGGCCCACTGAGCCACTCCGACCTGCCAAATTCAACTTCCTCGAATGAACATTACGATTTTAATAAAGGTAATATTTTACTGTTTAAATATCATCTTTCACATATTATGCACGATTTTTCTGCTGGGGATATTGAAGTCCTGCTACCACCTTTCTGTAATATATTAAACCTAACTATTTCAGCATCGGTTCCGGTCAAACAATCTCGCCCTCGATTCATGTGCCCGCCATGGTTTAACAAGAGTATTCAATATTACAAAAATAGGAAAAATAAACTTTTCAAAAAATTTATGAAAAGTGCTTATGTCTATTTCGCCTATTTTTTTTCACCTCGGATGAATTTTTTATTCTATACATCAACCATCTCGCTCGGTGATTAAATCCACCCACATTTTAATGTAAACTGACGATGTTGAACTTGAGCATAAATAATTTGGTTACATGGTACTCATTAAATTTTACAAAGTTAAATCTAAAAAAATGCAAAAAGCTTTTTTTCTTAAGGAAAAATTCACTCAATACTGAGTATTTCTTGATTGACAAAAGCTGGAAAACGTAGATTCGTTCATCGATTTACGAGTTCTCTCTTTAAGTAAAGCTAGATCGAGCGTAGAGCTTAACATTACAAGCTTTACATTACAAGAACGCTATACAAGAGCTTAGTTAGGCCAATGCGTGAGTGTGCCTCTGTTGTGTGATCTCCTTCCTGCAGGTGTTATCTAGATTCAATAAAACCCGTTCAAAAGCAATTCTTGCGGTTTTTCTTCAAGAATTTAGGTTAGGATTCGCTTGTCTCTCTGTCTCTTTATGAAAATAGATTGCTTTTGTTAACCCCATTGTCACTTGAGAAACGTAGATTTATTCTTGTTGTTTCCTTAATTAAGTTAATAAATGGTACTACCAATTCCTCCTACCATTACTTGATGAGATAAACTTTAATGTCCCTGATCGCTTCTCTTGAAACTTCATCATCATAAAGACTGGTCAATATAAATATAATTATGAGCTCTTCAATCCGTTCAGAGTCGCTTGCAGTAACCTAAATGATATCTATTACATAATGTCAAGATCGGCCTCTTCAAATTTCATCGACATAACTATTTCTAATACGCGCGATTTGTCCATGTCGTATATAGACTAACTTACAATCTTAATACATCACTGTTTTGCATGTTTGGAATGGCTTCGGGGTTCACTTGCAACTTGGATCTGTGCTAGATGTGTACATGTTTTCTTCTCTTTTTTATTTGTTTTGAATTTTATTCTTCTTTGTTCCCTTTTTTTTTATCTCTTTTTTTACACTTTGTATTAGTTTTTAATAATAACAAGCATAAGATTTACGTCTAAGAATCAACTGAAAATGGGATTAATTTTAACTGAGTAAGTCTAAACATTTAGGCTTATATTTTGTGCTGCCTTGATTTTGAAGTTATAGAAAGGCTCTGAAGCGTGCAAATTTTATGCCCACATTACTTGTGGTATAGAATATATTAAGTTTGTGCGGACGAATGTAATATCCACAAGGTATTCATAATAATTTTCTGAATAATTTCGAGAATCGGGAATAGATTCAGGTCAGATTCAGAATCTTTTTCTGAATCGATCTAAGCTTAGCTGTCCGGATGTCCATCTGATGTCTGCTCATGTATAATTATATTCAACATATTGGTCGCAGTTTTTCCGACATTGTGATGAAATTTGGTGCATTGGCTTGTTTTGAACGCTATTGAAAATGGTTCGAATCGGTCCATATTGATTCATAATAGTAAATTGACAGAGAAATCAAACTTACCGAATTTGGATCACGTAGGTCTATCTTCTGATATATAAGAAGTCTCAGGACATGTAACCCTTCATATGCCGAAAAGGCCAGTTGTTAATGTTTTATGATGAAAATTAATTCATAATAGTAATTTGATATAAAAACGAAATGCACTAATTTTGAACAACAGGGATCTATCTCTTTGGCGCCACTTGGTTCGAAAATTGGTTCATAGTAACGAATTAGCGAAAGTTAAGAGTAGGGAATTTGGATTACGTAGGTCTACTTTTTACACCTTAACATATATTATCATGGAAAGCAAGCCTTTATATGGAGAGAAAGTATAATTTCTAATTTTTTATAAGAGAAACTGAAACATTTACAAAATTTTTGAAAGTAAATTTGCTAAATTTCGCACCATATGATATTTTTGGCATTCTTCAATATGCGGGCTTTCATGAAAGGTATTTGTAGTGTATGATTACCAAAACGAATGAATAGTTTTACTAGGTGAAGCGTAGTAGGGTATCCAACGCGCGGCCTTGCCTGACTATAATGTTGTTACTTGTTGGTGGATATGTCATTATGCGTTACAATTTATCGGCGCTCTTCAGCAATATGAGCAGGAGAAAAGGTCGAAACTGGCATGTACATACACCGGAAAGAAATTTCCTATAAAATGGAATTTAAAAAAACTGGTTTTATTGAGGTTAAAAGTAAAAACAAAACAAAAATTGTGTCAATACATTGCTTTTGAACTGAAATTAAATTCTTTGTGGAGAGAAACTAATTAAAAGCGTAAGCTCTGCAGAATAGGGAATCACTTAACACAACTAGTTTTAATAAAGAATTGTGGCACTTTACGCGCACTCGAACATGTTCTGGCGAGAGACCTTTAGAGAGAACACACGACATGGGAACTGAGAAGCGGATGAACAGAGTATTATGTATGATAAATGGAGTATAAGTATATTATTGTATTACTTTCACTTTCTTTTCATTGAGAGCAACTGTTACAACTTTGTGCAAGAGCGATAAGCGACTTTTTACATAAACACACACGTAGCCGCTAAATAATATTGATTCATAAGTATGTGTATGTAGCCATAGAAACTAAAAAACGTATAAATTAAAAAAAAAAAACCAAATTATATTTGAAATCTGGCAGTGGGTTTAGTGGTTTAAGTAAAACCTTAATATTGAATGTTCTTACAATATACATCAAGCATTCCTTAAGAATTAAGAAAATTATATTTCGCTACGGCTGAGTTGTACATACTTTATTTAAAAAAAAGAAAACTAAACAAAATGGAAATTTAATACTCTATAATACTGAATGAGCGCTCAAATATATATGATCTTGGTTAGTGTCAGTGTTATCACACGCTTAATAGCCATCTAATTGGGAAAATGCGCCTGGTGCGTCCCTTTTACCTAATAAGTCACTAATGCTAGTAAATGGAGAGGTGATAATATCTGATAAAACTTAAATGATAATATGAGTCATATTTTTACACATTTATATATAATTGCATTTTGATTTGTGCGTGAAATATAGGTGTGAACAATTCAAACGTTCTAATATAAATATATATAAATTATACTAGCATGCAGTTCAAAATTACACAATAAAGTGTAAGACGAAATGAATTGATATTTTCAATGTAAGTTTTAAAATAATTATGAGATGGGTTGAACATATCTATTGAATAAAATTGTATAAAAACAATTGACAATATTACACCTGGACAAGGCCGACCATTAGATTCCCTATACTATTTCGCCTAGTACAGTTACTCACATCACTTTCATGCAAAGGCAAATTTTCCGCGAAAGTCTGAAAGGTTGGGCATGCCCAACTATCACCTGGCGTGATCCAACTTTAGCAAATTTCATTTAGCTTCAAAAAATTTTATTACATCATATTTCAGTTTTTGTAATAAAAAAACGCAAAATAGACTCTTTCTCCATAGAAGGGTTTGATCTTCATGATAACCCCTAATAATAGGCCTAAAAAATAGGTCTGCGTCAACCAAATTCTCCACTGTTGACTTTTTTTGTCAATTTGCTACTATGAACTAATTTCCGTCATAAAATATTAAAAATTAAATTGAAGTGCTTGCTATTCAAGCGAAATCTTATATAGACTGAGGTCCAAGAAATAGAATTATATGGTTCAAATTTCATCATAAAACATGAACAATTAGACCTTTGTGGCATATATGGGGTTGCATTTTCTGAGAATCCTTATATACGGTGGTATCCAAAAAATGGACCTATGTTGTCCAAATTCACGTTAAGTTTTATGTCAATTTACTTTTATGACCTAATTTTCGCCATGAAATAGTAAAAATGTTATCTTTTTATCATTTAAGATTCAGTTTTTGTAGGAACGATTATAAAGGGGGATATTCAAAAAATTGCCCCGGCCGAATCAAAGTTTTCATACCAATTTAGAATGTCGGAATACTTTTACACCGCTAGTTTCGTCGAAAAATTCTGAAAAATCGACCAATCCAAACCAATTTCAATAGCGTTCGTTCTTAGGTCAAAACTAGTCAGTGTACCACATTTCACCAAACTATTTCAAAAATTGCGACATGTAGGTTGAATACTAAAACACATGAACGTCCATTAGATGGACTTCGCAGACAAGCTTAGGTGAGTTTATCTTAAGCCATTCCGAGTTTTACGTGCGTCGCGACAAATCTAATATACCCTATACCACAGTAAGTATACGAACAGGGACCGGTTTATTGTTTTCGATATCAAATGGACTCAATTGTAATTTGAATACCCTATTCGATAGCAATCTAATGATCGAAAGACTTTTGGTTTGACAGCAAGAAAAATACATACTTTATCGGCTGTAAACTCCCTATTCGTTACAGCGAATAAATATTGGACACCTATGGAGCTTACGAGAGCCATAGCGTAGATGTCTACTGAGATATTATAACATGCTTTTTGAATATTTTTGCAAAATTTTTTTTTATTGCGAACGCTTTGAAACTCGACGACTTAATTCTCCTAAAACGTTCCCAATAGAATTGGGTCCAACTTGGCTGTCCTACGGCACCCAAGTTGTGCTTCAGGAGACACATTTTCGCCAAATTGGATGAATGTGTTGGATCACTATTCTGCCGAACTTTTCATATCAGCGATATATCTTCTGTGGCA
Source organism: Glossina pallidipes (assembly GCA_000688715.1). Classification (NCBI taxonomy): domain Eukaryota; kingdom Metazoa; phylum Arthropoda; class Insecta; order Diptera; family Glossinidae; genus Glossina; species Glossina pallidipes. Next base: position 69,934 of record KK500085.1, read on the forward strand.
TGCCGTTCCATTACAGTTTCCAAAAAGTTTTTATATGTTAATCTATTCATAATATTTTCTATGGGTTGTATCGAGCCGACATCGCCTTAAGAAAAGCAGCCTCTACCAGAAGAGCTCTTTCGCCATGTTTGACTCTTTTTTTAGTAAATCTAACGTGGAGTTCTTTTCCTTTTTACGACAAACATTTCTTCCCGTATCATTCCGAAACAACTTTATTTTTGTTTCGTTGCTACAAAATTAATTTCTCCAATTTTTTCCGTATTCTGGTCCGGACCAATTTTTATGGGTTAAATCAAAGTCTTATTTTTTCTTCAAATTAACTTTTCTGAGGAAAGGAACTTTTTTTTTTTTTTTACCACTTTTATTAGCAATTGCTCTAGACGACTTGAAGGCATCTCGCTTTGCTAAAATTAACGTGCGTTTATCGTAAATGGGGAAATGTTTTTTTAATTTCTCCCTGTCCACCAATACTTTTTTTGGGCTTTCAAGCATTCCTGAAGCATTTTTGACCGACCTAGTTTTATCATATGTAAAATATTAGGTGGGCTTTGTGGAAGCCACCCTTTGCAATTTCTCTGGTATTTTTATTTCTGATATATTATATACATATTTAAACGTCTTTTGGTTGCTTGGGGTTTTTTTTTGTTATAAAAAAAAAAACGATCAAAGAATCTCTACTAAATTTAGTGTACATTATTAAATTGGATGCTCCAAGCCACTTAAAATGGTGACTGTGGCATTTGGCGAGTCCATTTTGAGCAAAAAACAGTGTTTGGAACTGATACAAGCTTTCGCTGAAGGCCGAGTAGATACTAAGGCGCTCTAAACGCCCCAGCACGTCAACAACCAATGAAAACGTTACAATAGTGAAGAAAAATATTATCGACAATAATCGCACTGTAAGAGAAGTTGCTAAAGATACCGGCATATTTGTTGGCTCACGCCATGAAATTTTTGCGGATGTTTTGGACATGAAATGTCTGGCAGAGACGTTTGTGCCTTTGAAGGAGACAATGTAGATCTTGATGAACAGACAAATATTTTTCGAAAAGAATAAAGTCACCTTTTTTTTGAACACATTTCGAATAAAATCCACAGAAGAACTAAAATTAGATCCGTAATTTAATAAATCGATCAATTCACATTATTTTTTGAATCGATGTAGCTTGTCTGTCTGCCCGATGAATTTTATTGTATTTTGTTCAGGAAGTAATTTTTGAAATATTTACACGAAACTAAGTAGGCTGGCTCAAGCACGAGTTCTGTTGAAAACAGGCTGGACAGCATCATTTCTAGAACCGCTCGCTATATAACCCATTATTTATACGAAAAAAATTGCAATTTCAAAAATTTTACAACAAAAAATCGTTGAGTAATAGTACTTCGGCATACTAAACTGCTGAACAAAATTTGGATTGTATCAGCTAATTTTTTTTATTCTCATCCCATACAAGCGCTCTTACGAAAAATAAGGAATACGGTATTGAATGTATATCTAAGTAGCAAAGGCGCAATTCAAAAAGTTTAATGCAGGACTGCTAAGCCGTTAGCAGAGTTCAGACAACAATAACTAAACGTTATTGTATTAAGAGAAGCCATTTTTCAGAGTCTCATAAAAATTTGTTTGCGAAGACAACTTAATATAATATGCACATCGTTCGAAAGGAACATGTACATCGACATGAAAGATCCACAAAAACTGGTTTCATTTTTTCTTAGTACTTAATTTGGCCGTAGTGACGTTCGGAAAAAAAGAATACTTGCTACACATTGTTCGAAAGGATTGAAGGTTGATACGATTTTAGCTGTGTTTTTTTCGCAATATCTGGTTTGTCTTCCACTCTCGGATTTGACATAGTAAAAAATTTTTGAATGTCATATTTTAATATATCAATGTAAAGTTTTCTTAATAATATTTCTTAGAAATATTTCGTAACTGTACCTTAATTTACATTCTCCCCGGGCTTAACGGATTTATGTTAATGGTTAACCGACCGCAGTTAAAATTTTTTGATTGTATTTTTGGTATTTATATTTAAGTTTAGCTTCAAAGCCTTCGAAAAATAAACTTTCAGATGCCTTATGAGTAGTCGGATAGGTGAGAATGGCGACTGCCAAGGCAGTTTTCGCGCTTTCAACTCTCAAGCCGGCTGAGTGCTCAGTCGTTAAACTACTACATACCGATTAGGCGCACTCGGCTAGGAGTAAATGAAGTGTGCTAAACCTAGATCACGCCTCGGGTGTCCTCCAATGCGCGGGTCTTCATAAAAAGTACCTTTTTACATGGCAGTAATGTGAAATTTTTGGGATATTATTACCAAAATGACTGAACAATTGTACTAGGCGAAGTGGTATAGGCTGTCTGAGGGTTGGCCTTGCCCAATTAAAATTTTCTTACTCTTGCTAATTTTCACTATACACAAACCCTACACGTGCACTTACACTCTTCAGAAATAATGCACAAATGCTACGGCCAATTTTTTGAGCTCAAATTTGCTTGTCCATTTAATAAAAGAGAACATAATGGTATTAAACAACAATATGTTGTTTCCATTATGGGCTCTTCTGTATAGGATGACAAGAGCAAACGAAAATCTTGATAATTAGAGTAAGAATAATTCCTTGTTGTTCTTTAAGTTTCCGGTTTGCTTTCTATTTTGTTGCTGTTACCTTTGCTTTGTTTGAATTTTAAGTTCTACGTGAATACGTGTACCAGACCCTTTACTGTAATTATCTCAAAGAAACACGAGCCTTTGCGTGATTAAGATAACATACCGGAAGTGTAGTAAATTTACCACAAATCATCCGAAAACGCCTCAACCACAACAAATTTCTGTAACTATACAAAATTACACTTTTGATATGAATGCCTATGACTTACAACTGTATTAAAAGTTTGAAACTTAATAAGTGTTATTTGTAATGAAATTTGAAAATTTTTCTAACGTTTCAGTTGCTAATCCTCTTCGGTCAAGTCGCTCTTGCCCTGGCTTTACTTTGTACTGGTTTTCTGTGCACTGGAGTCATCCCATTTACATCATATTCACAGGGGCCCAACAATTTTTGTTGGTCAGAAGATGTATACCAAAATAAAATAAAATCGTTGTCAAATTAAACGTGGAACTAAAAGAAAGGAGATAAACTTTAACTTTATGCGCACTTACTCTTATTATACTTAATTTGGGTTATTATTTTGGCAACACCTGTGATAAGCGTTACTATTATTTCTCTGTCAATTCTTATAAGCGCTTCCGAAGCATAGCAGTAACTCATAAACTACACGATGAAAATTTTTTCGTACTTCTTATCGCTGATCATGCGGTACTTTTGTGTGTAGAAAAATACGGAAAATCGAGCATACCTATCCAATATTGTATTATAAATTACTGCAGTTCCAGTTTTTATTTTTTTTAGGTTAGAATAAAAGATTTGACAGCCGCTTATTTTACTTTTTAAACTTTATAGTTGAGGTCTTTCTCAGAAGCTTTTTCATACCATAATTTTCCATCATTTTGATGCTTCTATCACAGAAGCATCCAAAGAGTCCAAAAAAATTCATTTTGGAGTTAGCATTTCTAGCGAGAAATTGCCTCCATTCTTTTATAACAACGTTAACGCCGTTCATTGTCAATTAATCATTTTTTTAGAACATTTGCGAACATAATTGGCCACTTCTGGCTTCGAATAGGTGGTCATTATTATGCAATGATCTGCATTTACTACTGCATCTGGCTACGACCATTAATGTAGGCCTAGAAGCATCTTGAATTGCGGTTGAAAGAAAATTATCATTATTTACACTCAACTTTTTAGCATTTTTAATCGCAAAATTACATAGTAAGCTTTGGAATTAGGAGGACTCATCCGTGCAGCCCTAATTTCGTGGAATAATTTTAATATTTGAATCCTTGAGCAGGCATTCGTAGCGAAACTTACGTGATGTAAAGTGTTTTTGTGGAAGATTACTGTTACTCTTAAAGATGATAGGAATATGTTGACAATTCTCGTGGAAGTTATTTTCAAGTTTCGTTTGAAATGTCAAAGTAGTTAAATAAATGAACATTAAATATACAACATTAGTAGGAGATGAATGTTTCATTTAACCTTCTCAGTTGTTCATTGTTATAGAATCAGCAAAGTTTCACATTGAAATCTCCCGATACAATGACATTTTGTTTACCAGATTAAACGTTTACGTTACAAAAATGGTTTGATTTAAACCTGATTTCTAAACAATGGTAACATCAATGGATGATTTGACACAGTTGCGTTTGAAGAGAAGCATCTTCTTGGCCAAAGTTTTGAAATGATTGTAGACTTCAGAAGACTTTGACAATTCAAATATAGTATCATCAGATAAGATGATATCACTCAGAATACAAAAATCTATTTCCTGCGAATTCACGAAAAGACCAAAAAGAATATCAATTGTTTTCTAAAGCACATTTCTTTCAAAAATAGTGCATTATAGGTATATTAGAAGCCTTTAATTATTTTCTTCAAAAACACATTTGTTGATTCTCGGCGCGTATAATTTTCCATACAAAAACTTTTATTTTCGATTTAGACTGTTTTCCACTTAGCAGAGAGTATTTAATAGTCTAAGTTCTGCATTATTTATTTTTAATCAACGTCGCTTCTCAAGGCGCGTGTCGTTATCCACTCACTGGAAGCAAATTCAAAGTATTTGTTCCTTTTTTTAAAGAGTGGAAGACAAACATTGTCATTGCACAGCATTAAAATTTCAATGGCCGATAGAGCAAAAAGATAAGCCCGGCCCTTGATATTTGTTTTGCATAGCCATTAAATGTATTCTTTTACAAAAGACGAAGAGATAGAAAAATCAAAAGAATGTAAGAAATCGAGAGACGGCCATGGGAGATTTTGCACCATAACGTCATAGTGTAAAAGTTAACGTTTGTCATCGATGCAACGTTTTCATGAGGCTACGTGAATTGTCAACCTTACAAATATAATTGCAAAAAATATATTTCTTGCAAAAGTTGCAAGAATAAGCTTCCTAGAGCAGCGGCTCCTGTTTCTGCACTTCGAACCGCCAAAAATACCGTCTGTAAACACCTAATCCACTTGTGGAGTAGTCTAGCCAAGGATATGATTCATACACATATCAACATCTAGACAAGGTTTACATAACATTGGACGATTTTTCAACAACGGGTTGTAAACGACGCATTCCTGCAAATGCAAATTTTGGCTGATTTGGCAGTAAATGGTGTTTTAAGTTCATTATCCCCCCCAAATCATGGGTTAAAATTGGGTTAAAATTGCTGCAATAATAATGACTTTGGGGCCACAATTTAAATACATTTGCCAACTTTGATTCATCGATCATGATAGCAGCATTTCCTGAAACCATCGTAACTGCGCTATTACTATCAGCGGTGGCATTGTAAAAAGAACATGGTAAATTGCTATATGTGTGTATTGGTAATGGCTCCCTTCGTTCTATTCGGCACACAGGCCAGCGCGGGAAAGCTTGTGTGACCATTCGCTCTTAAGTGCAAGAATTATTTATTAATGATTAAGTGTTTAAGAGAAGGAGATGTAATCTACTATATTTTGCCTTCATGGTGGTACTTTGAGACTTTAATGTAAGCATTTTTTATTATTGTAATTAATTTAGCCAAAAAAAAAAGTTTAAGACTAAAATCTTGGAGCACTAGTTACTTATTGCTTTTTAAAATATTTTTTCATAAGTGCAAACATTATTTTTAGCATTTTAATTTTTCAATTCAGCAAATAAAATTAGGAAGTTAGGAAAGGTACGAGTAATGAACGGACATAAAGGAGACGACAAATAAGGGAACAACTGCCGTGAAGCGGACGGATACTTGTCAAACAGCGGCTTTTTAATAGCCACCACTGAAGGAGGAGGGGTATACTCATTGCACCTTAAAGTTTGCAACAACCAAAATGTGGCTTCAGAGACTCTTTAAACTATATTTATTCTTGATCAGCATAACGTTACGAATTGATTAAGGCATGCCTGTCCGTATGTGTGTCAAATTGCAAAGATATCGACTTCGAATTTGGTAGAGACATTGAAAGCTTTTGCGCGCTGGCTGCTAATTTGAAAAGCTGTGCTATTTATGTACAAAAATTGAAACGATCGGTTATGCCCACACGAAGTTACAAGTCACAAAGTTTTCTTTTTTTCACTTTTTTGAGATTTTACGTTTAAGGTAAAGAAGGCAGAATATTTAAAACTATATTATATGCCTAAAAATGCGTTAATTCTAAAATAAATATGGTGGACACCACGACCTGGTGGATTAATTTTGTCTTACTAATACCAGCAATATGGGTTTCATATAAAGGGTTGTGATAACAGAATGTGAAAAGCTGAGTGCTTTAATTCTGCACTAATTGCGGTGGACGTCACGACCTAGTGGATAAATTTATTCTAAATGATACCTTTCAGTGAAGTAAAAGGTAAAAGATAAATTTTATCCCATTCACTTTGTTATGACACTAAATGAAAACATGGGACGTGCAAGGTTTTAATAGCATTGGGTTTACGATATTCGGTTCCAGCCGCGCATAACTTTCTTACTTTGCTTCGTTTAGTTAAATACGTCACGCAATGGCATCAAACAACTGATACGCGAGGACGACAAAGAAATTGGATTTCTATGTTTTCAGCTTCGACGGAGTATTTCAAAATTGTTTAATTTACTGTACAGTGAATTCTTAAAATTGGCGACGAATCAACGGAGCGGAAAAAGCGCGATAGATTGTATATTAAACTACGGGTGCAGACTTTCTGCTAAGAACACATTCTTCGTCTTTGTAGTTGGATTTTTTAATATTCGAACTATAACTTATGCAATACCCCTAATAGATCCCTTATCTCTAATACGACGCTTATCAATAGCTTGTAAATAATCTATAATTTATAAGATATTGTCACCTCGTTTTGTATTTAGCCCCTCCGCTGTTTACAGATCGGCAAATCACGGCTCATAATAGGCGAGTAAGAAAGCTTAGCGCGGTGTTCTTTCTGTAGAAGCATATGGTTTCCATTGATTTTTTTCGAATTCTTGAAGGCTTACCCAAATAGCCCTCGCTATGGAAAGTTGATGAAAATGAATCACCAGGAAAAAGTTTAATCAAATTTTAGCGTTTGGGATAACACTTAATGTAGAAGGTGAAAGAGAGAAGAAGTTAGCTCACTAAAGAAAGGGAACAGCCCTTCTAACTTCCAACGTTCAGCTTTGCACATGTTTCTAGTTTAGATTGTCAAAATTTGCGCTCTGTGCACAACACAAACCTACTATTGACAATACACGCCGATAATTCATCAGCGATTGCAATGCTTATATTTAGCTTCGCTTGTAAACGACATATAGGGCATATCGGGCGCCTACAGGGCAATTCTGCTAAAAATTCTACCTACCACGAGCCTAAGAAGCCCCTTTCTCGAATATTGTAAAAGCAATAGAAACATTGTGGAGAAAAAACATTTGTCCCAGATAAAGAATTCTAAAAGTTGCTTTAGGCTGACCTCGACAAGGAAGTGTAGAAATAATATCGACAATATCTTTAGACGGAAATCGTACATTTTTATATAAAGGGAGAAGATTTAATTTATTAATGTATAGAAATTAAATATTCATTGCGGATTTAAGAGCACGGAAGATGCCAAAGAATAATTTAAACTTTAAATAAAAGTCGCGTATAAATTTGATTGTTTGCAATTTCTTGTGCTTTTTTATTTTTTTACAAAACTTTTATAATTTTATATATTTTTATGAAAAATGTGAAGTAAGTAAACCAAAATATCCCCTCAATAAGAGACTTTATCTGAAATAAACGATTTCTACGTTGTTAAAGCCTGTTTTTCGAACTCTCAGTTCGTATAGGTACTTACTCTGTGAAAATGAAGATCCCGCCTTATTCGTTATCATTATAGTTGCACATCAATTCAAAACGACAGGTTGTGTACCATTGCTACCACCCGCAATTCGAAAGTACAACTGTTTTTCATTGATGTAATTGCTAGTGTTCTAATTACACACTGGAATTGAACACGCAAGCAAGCAAACTTGGTAAATTGTAACACAAGTGAACAAACCCAACATTACGATCGTGAAAACATCAATTTGTGTAAATTGATCTTTTATGAGGTCATTCCTAATTTCTAAGCCTCTCAGAGGCCAGAGACAAGCATCGAAAGCTTGTTACCCCTAGCCTAGTGGCGGATGGCTTTTTCGTCCAGTTGTTCTATTTAAACTTATCTTACGCAATCATGCAATGCTCAACTCCATGTATCGATATTTCAAGTTACCTAATCATATTTTGAAGATTTCTTGGAAATAAGTGACTGAATACTTTAACCCTTTGTGTGACTAGTAGCAGCACCGTAAGTCTTATATTTGAAAAGCAATATAAAATTATTTTATAATATTTTCTATGCGCTGTTAAAATGCTTGCGTAAGACACCAGCATCCTGAAATAGGTCGTGATGTAAATCGCTTTACACCATAAACACTTTTACATTACATTAGGAATAATTTTGCATATTTCGCGTAAGAAGAACTATTGTGTATAGGGGTTGCTTACGTTAAAGAATTTTAAATTTAAAAAAATTTAAATTTCTTAGGTTCCTAGGTATTCAATGTCTTAATGGTTAGTCGCATTAAACTGAATAATAATCTTTAAAAAAAAAACTTATGTTTTATATCTCAGTTCGTTTAATTCAAATTTGGCTTAAAGAAAATTTAAGGGAAAAAAATACTTAGGAAAAAGGTGTGTACGGTACAGAGATTTCTGCCAAGTGATCTATTGGCTTAAACTAATCTTTCTTTTTTTTTTTCTTACTATATGATTATTTTGTTGCGATGATCTGCTTATTGTATTTTACAACAAATTTTTCCTCTTATTAATTATGAAAAGGCTATTGAATAAATTCAATAAAATATAACATGTATAACATAATGCCATGCCTTCTTTATTAATTAACTCAGGTTTCTGGGCACGTTGGCTGCAATAAGATTAAAAAGAAAGGTATCATTAAATTTCTTTCTTGAAAACTTTTAATGCATGGATGTCAGACGATCATCTGAAACAGAAAATTTCACAAATTAAAATTTAATTTGGGCTTGAAAACAGACTAATTGGAAAGAAAGAAGCTTTAAAATGCAGTTACAGATAAGTTGCAACATGCACTAGATGTCGAATTAATATATAGAAGATTAGAAACAATTGAGAATGATTATGATTCGGGACAAATTTGAGGAGAGCAGACAAGGTAACCTTTTCAAATTGCTAGTTAATCTTGCCTTTATATGTATTTTTAAGATTGGGCAAGAGTCTCGACTAGCCATTCAATGGTCGTGGGTTCAAATGTCAAGTGCGGTAGAGTTTTTAATAAAGCCAAAAGGCTTAGACGCTAGTGCTGTAAGACTTTAGTCTTAGAATTTATTCTCTGGCTAAATTTGTAGTAATAACAATAATAATAATAATAATAAGATTTATTAAATCGACATTCCCTTGCCAAGTTACAACTACTTTGCACTTGAAGTAGGTATATGGAAGTCGTTTCATTTGTTATTCCTAAAATTTCAGTAGTGAAGGAGTGTATGCATATATGCTTGCATTTGCTAACCTTCATAAACTTCATAAATATGTGTGTCTTTTGTAAGCGCATAATTAATTATTTTGCACATGTACGACACGACGAACAACTGAATAACTGCTTGAATTTATATAGAAGACTCAAACGAAGAAACAAATCGAAGAACAAGTGAAAAAATTTACTAAAATGTTTCTAATATAATTTTTAATTCGATTTTTCTGCTTCATTACACACAACAAACTGCTACAAATACAAGAAATGAATTTTTATATGGCAACACTGTGCGCTGGTGTAACAATTGTTACGCATGCTTTTTTTCCATTGCATTTACTTATGTGCGAAATTTGAAAACATAACAACAAGAGCAATAAAAATATATTCGCGAGTTATTAACGGCTTAAAAGTGAAAAAATTAAGCAAAAAATAATATGTTTACTTTATTACAAGTATTTGCTATAAATCAGAGAAACATAATAAACGCGCAAATACAGGAGCGAAAGAAAGACAATTTTAAGCAAAAAAACTATGTGCACAAATTTGCACAAACAGTTGAAAAGAGCGTAACTGACAGGGAGATAGAGAGAATTCTGATCATCCTTCAAATTTTATAGTGCTGGATTTAATGAACATAATTAACACTTTTGCTACCAGCCGTAACATATATGTGACAGAGCGGCTTCTTACCACAGTCCGATGTCACAGACGACTTTGAAAAGTAATATATGTTTAAACGTGTGTTGCATCAAACGAAATGGGCAAATATATGAAGACTGGGATCGGTTTATACTGTAGTTATCGATGAAGTATACGATTTTGTTAGTATCGCATAAAAACCACTTCCCTACGTCCTTGAACTTTTCAGAATCGTCACTGGACGACCGATTGTAGATAAATACTTTGAGATTTATCATACACGACCAAACGGATTTCATACTGAGTAATTGTCGTTATACAATTTTTTTGTCCTATCATCCATATCTTCTAATTTAATGAGGCATATGGGCTACAAAGTTTACCTTTTATACGCAACCAAGCCTCACATATTTGTGTCAGTTCAAAAGAACGGTTATTTTAGTGTTTTAGAATGTCCATATACAACACACATATGTAAAATCTACTCCAATTGATGTCATCTAATCGCGCGAGCCTTGGCCTTGGCCTTGAATGTTGGTGGAAACTTTTCCCAGGTAACCCTGGAAGCAAATGGGTTAAATGTGCACTGATTCAAAAGCTTAAATGTGTGCGTGGTATTGGTATTCCCTCATTCAAATCAAGAGTGAAAACTAAACACACACACATTCATGCCAAGCTTACACATTTGTTTGCAAAACTATGCGTCGATCGGGCTACTTACACTCTCATGTAGCAGTGATACGAACAAGTTGTTTTTTTTTAGCATAAAATCAGCATATAGGTACACACACAATCGCACTTTATAACTGAAAATTTCACTACGCAGATATAGGTTGGTTTCGTCAAGCGTTCAATTTTTACCTTTGACCGCTAATGATGGAAGACTTATTCGCTATTGAAATTGATCAAATATTCATTCAGTGCACATAATAAGCAAAGAAGAAGACGAACCTTATCTAATGTTTACTAAAACTTATTGTAATTTCATTTTACTTTTATTGCACTATAAATTGACAACCCCTTCATAGTTGTTCGTTAATTAAAATCACGTTTTTGAATGCATTTTACTTCAAGAGGTGCACAAAGTATCTTCAATACTTTTAAAAAAAGTATTTTAAGATCAATTCCAAAGTCATTTAATTTTCTTGCACTACTGATTTGCCATTTTTCGTTGTTTTGAATCGATAGATGCTTAATTTTCACTTTACCGCTATACATATATACCTATTTGCTAATGAATTGTTTCGTTTCCCCTCACGTTCTACCGACAATTTCAAACGTCTGACGCATTCAAAAGACTCCGGGTAACTGATCTGCCTCGTTGTGTGTTCATGTAACTCTTAAATATTTAATGTTGTTTTATCTGTAAATTGAGGCTTCAAACTTATTAGTTGCGCTGCATTAATACAAAATATATAGCGGTGTCTCTCAATCCTCTCCCTGTTAATATATCGATGTATAACAGTTCTATGCAAAAATCTCTGTTACTAACATTTGCTAGGTACAAGAAAACACTGTGTAATTGTTGTTGTATCAGGTGCTATAGTTCAAAAACAAAAAATATATACAAAAAATAAGTTTCCAATTACGTAAATAGATGTCACCTTACAACCAGTCCAGTCTACGTAGCCAGCGTACGCAAATAAGTTTAACTTTTAATTTCAATTATCGCCTACAAAGGCTTTAAATAATTCTTAGATAAACCCAGTTTATTACAATTTGTTTAAAATAGCAAGGCATATATGTGCAAGCATTGTATAGAAAAGGCGGCCTAGTGCCTTCACCCAGAGAGTTAGCTGTCCCATAATCAACAATGAATACATCGTCTTTTACACAAACGTTCTATCTTTCTTGAATAGTGGCTGAGTTCAGCCGAAAAAATTTGAAATGACATGTCTCTCCACATCTGCCCCAATAATAAATCTGTCGTTTTCTAAACAATTCCTCAAATATCTGGCAAAATACTTATCGACCACATCTTCAAAGCACACGATTTTTCAATTATTGAAATATCAAGTGCGGCAGAAGTAGTGCGGTCAATAAAGTCGATAGCCTTAGTGCTTTAAGACTTTAGCCTTAAAATTTATTCCGTGGGTAAATGAGTAATACACGTATAATAAATATTTTATTTATATGTTTATTATTTTTATGTTATTCTAATGCCAGAAGGAGAGATAGCGGTATTTTTTGATTCTTTATTCATCAATGATGAAGGTTTTTCAGTGACGTATAGCGAAGAGGCTGTGGAACATTTATGGATAAATTGCATAGATTACTGATAGAAGCACGAAGCCCAGTTGCTCGTCAGTTTATTTATTCTTTTCCGTTAACTCGCATGACGAACGGTAAGCTGCTTACAACCATTGAAAAAAATACAAGTGTATTTGCATTTCAGAAAACCGTAATATAGTATTTTTATAGTGTTTCGAGCAGATGCAGATAGAACGGATAATCAAACGATTTTTTAGCATACGCCATGCTTTAAGTCTAAAATCAAATCTAAGATATATATTAAATGAAGTTAGCGAATGCGCCTGGTAAATACAGGACGAACAAACGAAGAAATATCTCGGAAGGTTCAATCGTCAATCAAATCACTAGTTGAAGTGATCCAAAAAAAAAGCTACGAACAATGATTTACAATGAAGATTGGACAACCAAATGTTAACAGCAGTATTTGATAATTTCTCTCCTTCTTTCTTCTTAAGCTCTCACGCGACAATGAGTAAATTTATTTTCTGTGTAAAAAAAAACTTCAAGATCCATGGATGAGGGTCATATAACATGACTCAATAAGTTTGTAGGAGGGCATAGAATGATAAAACATGACTATATATACGATTTTTGAATAATATGAACATTCACGCGACATGTATTAAAATTTAATGACATTCCGACCGATTAGTTCATAACCTACAGTTATTTTAGTGTCATATTCCTTATCTAAGGACCTACTTACTATATACAATGTGTTAGTTATGTAACTCTAACAAGTATTCTTGAACTACATGGTAAATCAAAATAACAGCGCGACTTTGGTTTTCAAAAAAAAAAGCACATTTTTTCGAATAAATATATGTACAGTAGGCGGACAAACTCATTGTAGTTATTATATAAAAAATTGTAGAATCCTTTTGTCAATATTCGTATCCTTATAAATCCATGATTTTTTGTTACTTCAGATTTTGTGGCGTTGTTCGTTTATCTGCTACTTTTGCTTTGTTGTCTATTTTGGAGTAAAATTTTCTAAATAGATTCGAAAAATGACGACTTAGTATTTTTTCTACACCCAATTTTGGAACCTTGTTCTCCTCTTCGATCGCCTCTTTCTGCAAAACCAAGAAAAAATCTGAATTTCGTGCGTATTTACATTATTTTTGCAACTAAAATTATACGTAAAGAAATGGTTATGTATTTATGACGTTATGAATGTGGTTTTCCTTTCTTTGGAATTTGCTTTCTTAGAAAATCAATTAGTTTTCATGAAAGTCAAATTATGAAATGAGAGATTTTTTTGTAACCTTACTTATGTGACAAACGCACAATATAGACATTTGGGTACATACAGTATTTCCAAAAGGCGTATAATATCAAGCACTGATAGCTTACGTGACAACAGGTGAAAAGTAATTTTTTTCAATCAGATAAATCCTATATAGTAAATTAGAAAATATCGCTCCAAGTAATACATTAAATTTTATCACTACTCTCTAAGGTTTTGGATAAAATTAAGTGGAACTGGAATGAAGACAATTGGCAACATTGTGCATCTAAGGTATAATGAGCACAACAATTTTTAGTTAACTACTATTGTTGATTACGTTCAACGTCAACATGCAAAATAGAAAAAAGAGATTCAGCGCCCACCTAATGAGCAAATTAAAAAACCAACAATTTCATTATTTTTTATGGTGTGTTCAGGCTGCCGGCTGTTTGACTGTCGAATTGACCTAAAAATCTTTTTTAAACAAACACATTATTTTGTTACGAAAATAACAAATCCAGTTAATGCTAACTAATTGATTTTTCCCAGGTAATAAATTCCCTAATGCATATTCGCGGCGCTTCATACAGCTGCCGGCCGACGAAAACGATTAGCAGAAAAGCAAGTTAACGGATTAAAAATAAAGCCATGAAGTTAGGTAACAGTAACATGCTTGTAAAAATGTATATAAGTAGACAATTTACGGAAGGCAATTTAGTGATACGAGAACATTTGATTCGAAAAAGTATACAAGTCGAGAGTATTGACAAAGTAAAATATAAATAATCCTAGCCTTAAAGAATAGATTGTAAATAAGGAAACTTGGAGTTAAAAGAATTCTGAAGTGCATTTCTCTTGAAAATAATATCCACAATCCAGTGATACGGACCGTATCACCGTAGCGGAAATTTGTAACAATATTTTAAATTCTTATACGTAATAAAATAAATAGTCCTTACTGACTTCCTTGTAAGACGTTGAAAGAAAAAATGTTGTGAAGGTTAAAAGTAGTATCCACCTTCCAAAGGCAAGCGTTAGTTAGTAATGATCGGAGAGTGGTACTAATTTAAAACAACTGTCAATGTAACTTAACTGAGTTAGTGGCGTATTTTCTATATGCTATTATTAATAAAGCTAACAACTACAAAAAGTTTTTGCCCATTATTCATAGACCACAGCAAATAAATCTACAAAAATTTAAACGTACATTCTTTACAAGAACATCGCTGCTTTCCGTGCCATTGCACACAAACTACAACAGATACAGGATATAAATTTCCACAAAATTGCTCTATAAAAATAAAAAAATTCAACCATGCCCACTCAATATTATGGAGTATACAAATTTATATTTTTACTTTTTTTTTAACTTCTAGACGATAAAAATGATGGGTGTAAAAAATATGGTCGAAACGAAATATAATTTTCTTACTTGTTTTTCTTAATGTATTTATTAATCAATTTCATAAAATTGTAGCGCAAAACATTGCTAAAACATTCAAACATGTACAAAATTATTATAATAAAATAATATATTAATAATGGACCTTCAAACTGCTGCTTTCTTTAGTGCTGCGGCGTTTTCATACCCATCACCGAAGGATGAGGCGTGTATTCACTTTGTCAAAATATTTGCAACGACAACAATTGGGGCATCAGAGACCACACAAAGTATATATATTCTAGGCCACCATCAAATTTTAAATCGATTTAAACATGTCCGTCCGTGCGAAAGTCTGCCTGGGTTAGGTATGTTTTAAACATTCTCCTTGCCGCAAAAATGAAGCTATCGACTTCTGCAGAATTTTGGCAGAAACATTGGAAGTTTTTGCATCCAAGTTGGTATTGAAAATGGACCAAATCGAAAGAAGGACACGCCCATAGTACCCTGTAAATTAAGAATATCTCTGTTCTCCAAGAGGAATAAAGAATTGGTATTTTGCTTATTACTCATAAACTATAGCAGATAAATATGCAAAAATTTTAACGCACATTTTATAGGCGATATTATAATGTAGCAAATTTGAATTTTTATTTCACTACCTTTATAGAGCGCAGAAACAAGCCTCAAAAGCCTCATAAACTATATAATTTCGGGGCCAGTCACAAATGTAAACACATATCCGTCTATTTGTCTACCGTTCTGTCTGTCTCCCCAACTGTGTAGTATTTGTGGTAAATATCCCCCCGTCAGCGAAAATGAAAGTACCGCTTACAAATTTGCAAAAGAATTTGGAAGCAATTTAAACATTTCCAAGGACACGGCCACAATGCTCACACGCCTATACGACAATATCTTTTATTTTAAAAATAGAAGAAATAAGCCACGCCCACTTCATATTATGGAGGACGAAGATTTACCTCTTTTATTTTTTTATGTGTTTTTGAGGATAAGGGTGATGGGTATTTTTTTTATATTCGGTTACGACCGAATATTATTTTCTTATTAGTTTTTTTATTCTTCGTTTTGTGATTAGAATTTTAACCATTTTTTCATTTAGAAAAAGAACTTGTTGAGAAAAATTGGTACAATATATGTCAATCAAAATGTTTTCCACCATTTTCCACAACTTTTTGAACGGGAAGATTAGCTAGTTAGGCAGCAAGAAAGACAGTTGAGCGGATGATTAGTTTCGCAAAAACAACTAGGAATTTTTAATTTGAGTCAGCTTAGAAAAGAAAAATCGAAAGATATTTAAAACTCCTTTTTGCTTAAAAAAAAAACAGAAAAAAATGCTATAATGAAGGCGTTAAAACATTCAAAAACATCAAAAACGGTAAAGAAAAGAATAAAATATCTTTTAGAACAAATAAGGAATAAAAAAATAAGAGACATCTAAACAAAGCTTAATCGATATGTTACAAATTTTGACCGTAAATCGGTTTAAAAACGAATAAGTAGAGAACCTATTATTATTATTATTACAAATTTAGCTAAAGAACAAATTCTAAGACTAAAGTCTAAAGCCCTAACATGCATCTAAGGCTTTCGGTTTTATTAAAAACTCTACCGCACTTAAGATTTGAACCCACGACCATTGAGTTACTAGTCGAGACTCTTGCCTCTCGGTCACTTAGACGGATAGAGAATCAAAAAATTGATAAAATGCTTAAGAATACAATGAACATTCCACGGAGAAAAGTTAAAAAGTTTGAAAAAGTAAGGAAATCAGAAAGTAATTAAAAGGAGTTCAAAAGCATAACAAATTAGTGCAATACTAAGACGAACTTATTGTGAAGAAAAAAACTCTGAAAAAATTAAAACGTATGTTGTATATGGGGGTAAATGATTGGACTAAGTTTAAAAAAGCATAAAAAAAACATACCCACCTTTTTTTTGTGCTATAGCTGAAAATAAGAAAGATAAGTATGGTAGAAAAGGTGAATACCATAAAGAGCTGTGGAACAAAAAAGGAAGCAAGCGGAATCTTATGCATGGCTGGGAGGCAGTGTAAAAGTGGAATAACGGGTAATTGTAATATTTCATGTATTTATGTATTCTAGTGTTATCTATATATAATGAATTTAATCGGATAAAACAAACAGCTCTGTTTCGGATAGGTAAGGAGTGGAAAGTGATATGGTATTATGACTTGACGAACGATTGATGATGACTATTGACTCATTAACAGGTGATAGATAGGTATATAAGATCAGATGATTATATGACTACAGTCATATAATCATAGTAATTTTTGTTTATTGTTTTTATTAATGGCCAGCAAGCTAGCCAGGAAAACCCTGTCTAAACCCCAATACCCAAAAGTAACACCCAACGGAAAGCAAAAAAACGCAGAATTTTTTTTTAATAATTTTATTTTTTTACACATTTTTGACCGTGATATGCGTTGATTGCTCGTATAACACAAAAATGGCGTCCAACGCAAAATACCGAGAACGTAAAAAAATAACAAAAAAAACCCACGTATTCACTACAGCCCGCGGCTTTCCAACTTTAGGCGGGGTGAGATCTTTACAAATAAAACTAGTTTGAATAAATATCATGATATAATTTCTCTTTGACAGGAGCTAGGCTGAATACAGTTTTTCAAAGTTAAATGAACGCGACCTTCTTGCTTTACAATTAATATTATGATTTTTTTTTTAAATTTTACCGTCAGCCATTACCGTTACCCATTAACACATAATTAGATATAAAATCAAGCACATTAACTGACTTGTTGCTGATAATTTGTTTGGATTGCTTTAAACATTAATTTTAAGAAAAAAAAGAAACCTATAATTGTTTGCTGCATGAATAACAAGACATCAAGTCTGCAAGTTGCGTGAATAACAAGACATCCTTAGAAATTGCGTAAGTAAATATTGCAACAAAATTATATGGGATGTATTTTATTTTGAAATTATGTTATTGTTGTAAATTTTAGATGGTTTCAATGAATTTGTGCTCACCATTAAGTGCTTTGTCGCTCAAATTGCTGCTATAAATAATTTACATTTCTTATATATGAACTTTTCACGATCTATTTCTTATGGTTGCGTACGTTTATAATATTCAAAGTAATAAAATAAACGATAATATATTGTCACGTAATAGACATCGAAACAGAAACCATTGGTTCTAAATACGGAATAACTTGATATATAAGCAAGACAGAACAAACTTAACTTTTAAATATATATTATAAACGCAAATTTGTTTTAAGTCAGTCTTGTTAAACCAAGTAGTACGTGCCCTTTCGAAGGGAGGTAGAAGTAGTGTTCCTCAATTCATGTGATGCCCAAACATCATGCTCTTTTGTCATGACGTCCTATGATGAAAGATGTCGGCCTTCCACGAATTATCGATTTATTAACTTTCTAGAACGGAAACGAGTAAATCATTTCTGTGCTGTTAATTTTGGTAAAATATCTTTATCATTAATACCATGACATTTTACAAATCTGTCGGGGAAAACGCCATGAATTTTTCCTGACCTATTACATGAATGAAAAATAAAGATAATATAAATGCGTATTAAAACGCATACATATTTGCGGGAAATGCATAAATGCAGTTTGTCGTCTTCAGATGTGCCTATAAAAAGTTCCACCCAAAATATTATCACACATGTAAAAAGAGATAAACTAGGAGTGACGCAATGATTGTAATTATTCCCTTAATTATTCTGTTTATCAATGTTTTTGTCGAAAAGAAACATCTCGACATATTTTTACCCGCATTCAGTTCAAATTTCTTGTGATAACAAATTGCAAAATGCATTAAAGTCCTTACACATTGCTTATGAGGCTCTTTGCTTTTACTTTTACGCTGCAAATGTATGGCGGATTGAAAGATGGACATAATATTTATAGAAATCTTCCTACTTAAGGTATCTAATACAAGAATAGCCGATCCTTTAGAAATTCTCTTGGGGCAACGCTAAAAATTCTGTATTAACGCGAACATAGGAAGCGATTTAGCGACGTATGCCGTGTTCTGCTAAAAATACATGAGAATTAAGAATGCCCGAAGGAGAACTTATAAAGTATAAGCTTTATAGAACGGCGTGAATAGTAATCTTGCATTTCGTCTCAAATTTTTCTTTTTTCTGTCGTCTCGTCAAGTTTGAAAATCGGATAAAGTATTTTGATTACTTACAACGAGCTGCCGGATATATGTTAGCTGTAATGCACTTTTATTGTTTTTGTACACATACTGTTAATATGAAAATTCAAAGTGATAACTAGTTGAATAAAGTAATGCATTTGGATCGGATTCCTAAGCAAATATTTGTGTTTTGATAAATGCGTCACTCTATACCAACCGTTCGCAGTACGTCGGTATATAGTCAATATGGTCAAAGTTGGCAACAACTTCTCTCTGGTAAAAAATAAGTTTTCAATTAATTTGAACATTTTATTTATTAATAGCGTTAATAGTATTTAGCAAGTTTTTCACATTTAAATAAACTTATAACAATGTATTCCCATCGGCGCCAGAAACGGCAGCAAGAGGAAGAAAAGGAGCGTTAAATAATTCTTATTTGTTTTTCTCTTTTTAATAGCATATAGTAACTACTTTAGGCTGGCTTTGATCATTCTGGAAAAATATTGAAAACCGCAAATATATCCTCTCTACTAACGAAAACTTAATTAAAGCTCGTTTGAATTATATAACAAAAGAAGGAGAAAGTGTTGTCTCATGACTGTAAAAAAACTTAACTTTTTAAGAACAAGATTATGTACAATCGACTAAAAAGAATGAAGAATTTAATATACAAACAGTGAAAGTGCATGGCAGGCGAACGTAGTTTTGAAGGCATGACATAAGTACAAGCATTTTACCCGTACTGTTTACACTATCACGTATGCAGACGGTTATGATTAAACTAAAAGTGACTAACTCGGAGAATACAAATGCCTTCTTTAGGAACTTTCCAGGAAACTTTAGGAAGATTTCCAAGTTCATCGATTCTTAAAAGATTGAATCTGTTCTGAAAGATTAACTAGAATCCTAAAAACTTATAGTCTTCGAAAACATTTACACAAGCTACATTTTTTTTTTTAATCTAAGTGAGCGCCGGCCAAATAAAAACTTTTTACCAAAGTAGATTTTCTAATTGGGTGTCATTTTGAAATTTTTGGCAAGCAATGCATGTTATGAAACTAGTTTGGTTACTTTAAAAAAGTTAAGAGCAACTTTTTTTATTCATTTGGACAATGTTGATACATCTTCACTTTTAGCGACTGGTAAGGCAGTGGCTTGCCTTCGATAAGATTGACCGTCACATAAATTAAATACATTTCTCCTGGCAATAAATTAAATATAGAATCCGTTTCCATTAGGGGTGGACTGAAATAGCAAACAGAAGAATTTATTTATTATGGGCATATTTGCTTATAATCGTAGGCGTATGCATGTGTATACGTACTTACATTTTTTCCTTTTTGGGACATTTTTTTGAATGGAATTGCGGATGTTCGGTTACCCGTTTCCCAAAGTCCATGCAATAATTCGTGTAATCGAAAGAACTGCGATTACGTTGCGGCAAATTGAACACAATTATGCAATATCTGAAGCATTTTTACCGCGAGCGAAAACCAAAATATTTCGATAAGAGGAGGTGTACCGTAGAAAAAACAGAAAAAAGACATATATGTATATAGGTGCAGACATAATTGCACGTTTTTAGCCTACTTACTGTATCGCACGTAATTCTGGGGAACTATACCATGCGATTTCGGTGGACCGGCATTGCGTTCGTACCTCGAAGATTGTTGTATTTTCGGGTAATTCCGGAAGTTGATTGAATACCTTGTCGGTGGTAACAGCCAACTAAGCAATATAAGGAGTTACACCTAATTATATGATAGTCAATCTTTTGATATACTTACGGCAATTTTATTAGCCCTAAGCACTTCGTCATCATTGTTTGGTTTGAAACGTATCATATAGCGTTCGCCGTCCGAAACCGAAGGTACATCAATGTACGTAGCCTTGTAAATATTTTTCTCGCTGCCAATTATCGAGCGTTGCTTTACGATTTTAGCGTCTACTTCAGTTCCACCACAAGGTAAAATTAAATAGCGCAATGTCACTTTAGCAGCGTTTCCAGCAAATGGTATCTGAGAGAAACGGATTGTAGTTGACAGGAGATATTACAGATACATTTAAAAGCTTTTTATGGAAAAGTTACCTTATAACTAAATACCTGAATTCCATATAGGCCAGAAATTTTTACAATATTTAAGGCATGCGTTTTAAGTGCAGTGGGTTGGGTCCGATTAAAATACACTGACGAAGATGATAGGTGAAAAGTGAGATTTTCTTTTTTTGTATGCACACCGAAAACGTCCAAATAATAGATGTAATTGATTGCTAAGCCGCGTATCACTTGTTGTGTGCGGCTACCCGTGCAAATTACGTTGGTTATATGAGGATCTTTGGTAAGTTAGCGGGAAGAAAAAAGTACTATAAATTATTAAACTACCGAAAGGGATTTGAATAACGTTATCTATTTACCTATTTTTCTGGATTTTTCCGCTTGCTTACCAAACACCAAATCTAAGATATTAAAAAACGCGCATGAATTTGGATTTTTATCATACCCGCCGGAAACATATTCATCAATAGCTGCGCAAAGATCTTTGTGGGCATGTTGTGTACTAACCACTAAGCAATATTGGACTGCGTGGAAATCGAATTTACTGAAAATGTATGAAGTAGGAAAAAGGAACGCGAGTAAGATAGGAAAACGTCTACCTTTTATTCCATTTAATAATCATTTGCCGCTTTCGGACTCGATTCTGAGTGCGTATGTTGACACATTGTGTACGGTTAAGTAATATCCATTGGTCCCTGGAACGCCAGGCGTGTGCTTCAATCTTAATTGAGCCTCTGTGACGAGCCTGCACAAATAAATCGTATTGACCTTTCAAGGCGCAATGCAAAATCAACGTACGCTGATTGGCTTTAGACGAACGCATTAAGTTTGCTTAGATGGTAGGAACAGAAAACATAGAATAAAATTTTTATAACTTTATGTTAAGTTAGCTTTTATCTTATTATTACCAACTTACCTGATTTATTAAAATAAACTTTACGAGCCACTATTTGTGAAAAATTTATATTTAAAGGCGTAGATGTGTTTAACTGTAATACAAACCTGTGTCGAAAAAAAGAAGAGGACAAAATGGAAAGAAAATTAAACAGTTTTAAATGAAATAGCTTAGGGGGTGTATTAATTCTACTGCGGAAAGAGATATATTTCAGAGAACGTTTGTTGAACTTGCGCAACTGCTTGGGAAAATACTTGCTTAAAATATGTTTGTGCAAAACAGTTCCAACTCAGGCTTGGCGGGTTAAGAAAGAAAGTAAAAGGAATCGATTTCTTCGTATAGTCGCAGTCAAAATTTAACATGACTGGGCACATCTTTACATCTAGAGAGCGTATAGGAAGAAGGATTTAATAATTTACACGCGTATTTTACATCTATTGTCAATCAATTAGGAATGACCTACTCCATGACTGTGGATGTAAATTTGGATTTAAAATTTGTCATAAAAGGAACACCTTATTTAAAAAAACTTCTCCTAAAATTTATCTATTAAAGAACTTATTATTATTGATCTGTTTTATCTGTAAAATAACAAAAATTAGACAATGTTGTCACCGAAAGCTTAAGTGTAAACTTGTTGCCGAAGTGTTAATTGCGGCAAACAATCGGTTAACCTCATCTGTTTTCTGCCTTATCGTAGCTTCAACGGTTGAGTTTCTTTGTGTTGAAATTAAGTAGGTAACTTGGTCCTATATTCCTCCTGTCTCTTATATTTTTGTTTGCCTATAGCTTATGTCTCTGATTATAACCTTTGTTCATCGCCTCAAATCCAATGATAGTATGATTGCGTTAGGCGATTTTAAGTTGTGTAATGGCTCGAGGGTTCTTAATGCTGATAGTGGATATTATATACCTTTTGCGTACCCATTGTCATATAATTCGTTTTTTGATGCTGTTCCAGCTTAACTACATTTGTAATGAAAATAATAAATTGCTGTACGTAGTATATTCTTGGGATACTAATTTATTTTTATTGCGCATTGACCCTTTTTGTTACCTTAAGATAATCATCGTTCATTTTTTAAAACAAATAATAATCAACTTAGAAATTCTTTGTCACGCATTATTTAGAATTTAAATTATGAAGATTCTTGGGTGTTATTTGTAACCAGCTTTTGTCAGCTATTCCAGTATCGGTTTACTTAGAGCCAAGTCGCATTAATGTCTCTCCTGTTTGGTTTAGTAAGCATTAAGAAAGGTTCGCAATAAAAAAGCAGGCTATTTAAAAAATATAAACATAGTGGCTTGTTTCGGGACTTCACGTTATACTCTAGTGTTACACGTGATTATAATTCTCTAATAGCGTTCTATTCAGTCAATGAGAGGTAAACTTCTCAATGATCCTAAACAAGGCGAGGATTTCCGTCAGTTATGAGGTTGGATAATTTTGAATCCTCTGATTCTTCTGTAATAGCTGACCTGTTTGCAGTTTTTTTGGTGAAGTCCACCATTCGTCAAATATTCCGTCTCTTAAAGAGGAAGTATTTGTATCGTTGTGACTTTGAAAGCTTGCAACGTTCTCTGTCCCGATGGTGTTCTATCTGCTATTCTCCCATGTTATGCTAATTTGCTATGCTTTGCTCTTACAAAAATTTGTAAGAACTGGTTGGAAAACGGTCACTGTCAATCGGTCAGGAAGACTGGTTTTATTTTGCCCCTTTACAAAAGGGGCATTGGTAACAGAAAGACTCACGCCTGCCTATTATACGGCACTGTCAGCATGATTTCTTAAAAGGCGGATCAACTTCCACTAACCTTCTTACACTCTATAGTCAAATTTTTAAAATGGTTTGTGAACGCAAGGAAACGGACGTTATCTTAATCGGTTTTTCAAAACGTTGGACGGAGTGAATCATGGCTTGCTAGTTTATAAAAAACATTGTTTTTCGAATAACATGGTAGGTTGCTTTAGGAGCTATCTCATTGGTCGCACTCAACGTAAGTTGTTCTATTCTGCCCAATAAAGAGCCATTTCTTTCACATCTGGTGCTCCGTAGCCATCTTCAATCACCTTTATTTATATTATTTGCGACCTCCCAAGAGTACTCAACATTCTCATTCATTTATGTCTGTTTGTTAAACTTTCTTTCCGCTATGACTCATTGTGTTGTGTTAAACTTCTTCAACTTGATCTTGTGTATACTTGGCGTGTGACTAACGGCTAAAAAGTTGTCATTTCTTTGGATTCGATTATTGCGCCCTTCTTATAGCATTAATAACCACATTCGGGAGGACGCGCCCAACTTTAAAAATTAAGGTGTTCTCTTCGACTCTAAACTTAAGTTTGATATCCATATTGAGATTGCTCTTAGTAAAACAAGATCCCCCTTGGGTATATAAAAAGATGGTCTAAAAACCTATGCTAACAAGAGCTTATACACATCTTTAGTGAGGCCAAAACTAAGCAGCTGTTGTTTGACTTCTTACTTCCAGATGACGTGTTGACCTTCTGAAGTCTGTTCAACAACACTTTTTATTATTTGCTTTGCATTGTTTGGGATGGGATCCCGGCTTACCTCTTCCACCGAATGAAAATAGACTGAGACTCAGATGTTTACTAACTTTAGTGAAAACACTGAAAATATTGAGTGTAACTTTTTTATGTAAACTAAGCTATAAACACTGTTTGACGTAACTAATTAAGCATCTTCCATAATTTTGCTCGAACTCAGATTAACACGGATATAATAATTTTACCAAATTTGTTTCGACGGAGATATGTAATTAAGTTCTTTTTTCTCTTGGCACTGAACAATCTGCATACGTTATAAATTTAAGTTTTATTGTATATGCATGAATACGTGCAGTGCTTATGCAGATGATAAATAGTTTAGCTTTTCATTCGTTTATTATAATCAATTGTAAGATTGCATATTGCTGAACATTGTCACACGTTAACACATGTGCTCGTTTGTACCCCAAATTAATGCTTAAGTTGATGCTGTTGTATATTTTTACATTTAAACTATATTTTAGTTTATATTCGGCTAATTATATTATCTGGAGTAGAGATAAATAGTAGTTAAATAAATAAATATCTAACGGCCCAAATGATATTCTCTTCCCATCCAAATTCTTCACATTCATTTCTTGTCCTAAAGTAATACTTTTCAGTTATTTCTGTTGACAAGTAATAGAAATGGAAAAATTTCTTGTTCAAATAGGTTGTGATATAGGCTTCATCACTGCACCAAAATATGTTCGTGCACCAATTTTCATCAAAATAAGTCGAAAATTGGGACAAAATATACGCGTAAACCAATTTTCACCGAAATAAGTCAAAAATTGGAACGTCTGTGATGAACACAAGAGAAAGTAAGAACACAAAAATCTGATAAACTTCAGAACAACCAGAATTAATTCGATTCAGATAATCATTCCTAATTCGTTAATGTTGTAAAAATCATCTCAAGTCATTCCATAATGAATAAATCCGCACAAACTTAATCTAGCCTTCTACCACTACTGGATATAATATAAAAGAGGCTATTCGTGAACCACTTACAACGTTAATGAGAGAAATTACTTTTCATTTTATGTTTCCAAATTATATTTTTAAAGTTTTAATAAAGTTAGCGTTACCCGAATTTGGAATGAATGTGCTGTAAGAAACAGGTCGAGAATTTATCTGCGAATGGAAATACGTTTCTGTAATTGATGGATTATGCAATTGATAGGACAAATAGCACGGAAAGTAATTTTAAAAAAATGTTTACCGCGGCGTGTAATACATTATATTTTGACCGATAAGGTCTGACTAAAAGAGCAAAAAGAGAAAGAGAAGCAAGAACCTATTGGAATGTATTACCATTAAAATATGTTTTAGGCAATGTAAGGCGACACTTTGGCGTAACGTCAATCAAACAACATACAGAGGAAACTATAGTAACATCCTACATCTACATTTGCAAGATGATCGATGCATGATGACAGCCGTAATAGCAGACATGCATTAAAAATTCTAAATAAAGAGAAAAGAAAGTTCTTACTTTCTTATAGATGGAAGAAGTGAAATAGAGAAACTAAAGGCTTTAAAACGGTATTTTTAACATAGAATTACTCATGTCGTTGTCTTCCACCGCTATGATGTTCTCTCTTTCGTGTCTTTGTAATCCTTTGTAATCCTTTGTAATCCTTTGTTTTAATAACTAACGAACTTAATATTGTATCTGCGTCTCAAAATGTTTAAAGCTCTTATATAAATAATAGTGAAACACTTTCATGCAATGCAAATGAAATGACTTGTTCGAATAGGCTATAGTTTTGCATAATTCGCGCACATATGCACATTGATACATGTGTATTGAAAGAAATATGGCAGTAATTTCAATCCGAAAGGACTTTTACGTATACAAAAAGTAGCTCCTATTTGATCTTATCGTATATTGTTCTATCTGTCATCAAAGAACGAGGGGAGAGAGAGAGCCGCATCAAATTCTGAATTGATTTAAACATGTCCGGCTGTTCGTCCATCAGTCTGGCTGTCTGCCTGTCCGTGCAAGTAAGTTTTTTGCCCGTCACCGTTATCCTAAAAAAGACAAAACAAGTAAAAGATCTAAATTTTCAAAATGAAAGTTTTTGTAAGGTGTGTGGGTGTTGTAAGCGTATCCTAGGCAAATTTAGGTCACTTTCAAATTCTTTTGCAAATTTGTAGGTGATATTGTCATTTTCGCGAACGGGAGAATGTTTATCAAGGTTTCTGCACAGTTGGGCAGACGGACATGCTTAAAACGATTTAGAATTTGATGCTGATCAACAATATATACACGTTGTGAAGTCTATGAAGTCTCATTCTGGGCGTTACAAACGTTTTGAAAAAATGAATCCTTCGGTGCTGGGTATAAAAATTATAAATCACTATGCAATAGGGATCGGTATTTTTATTCATTTTTCATTATAAAACCAAATTAAAGAATAAGTATCCGCTCACCCATCGTCAAAGAAGTAAATATCAGTTAGTCTTAATAAAGTGTCTAACACAACAGTTGACGAATAGAATTTTTTTTAAGCACTACTACATACACTCGTCCAAACGTGCAAAATTAAACGTTCGTGCATAACCTTAAAGAAAAACAAATAAAAATGACCGTGCTCTTATCATCATTGCAAATTAAGACACTCTAACCAGATCAGTCTTCTTGACCACGATGGTTAGAACGATTTGAAACGATTGACGATTTATGATTGCGAAGACAAAAACAAAGTTAATTTTAAAGTTTACATGGGTCAAAACGCGATTAATGTTTTGTGCGATAAACTAAGTTCAAAGAACCCAATAACACTTACCTACAAAGACATCATTAAACACATGTCTGACCACAATAGCCAGGACTGTTTGAAACAGTGGAGAACTACACACTCCATTTAAATAAGGCGTTAAGTACAGCTGTAATAATGAAACTGTTAGAACGAGTCGCTGACGAAATACAAGTTCAACAGGATAACAGGAATTGGTGAATGTGGTAAAAAAACTATAATTGCAAAACAATAGCGTAAACGAAAGTAAAAATAAAAATACAATATCTTTACGAGGTCACTTAAAGAAAATAAGTCTCTTAGACAAATGGAAGGTGCAAGAAAAAAATGGTCGCACCAATCAATTTAGTGATTGTAGTGCAGACGTGTAGTGGATACTAGGATAACTTACGTAATTAGAATCCCAAAATATGTACAACCTTCAATATTAATAGTATAACTCTTGACTTTGAAATATATACGGGATCACCAGTAAATCTAATCAATGGAGCAGACATGAAGAAGCACTTCCCTAAATTTCATGCGTACAACCCCGACCGAGAATTGGTTTGGTTTTATATATGTTACTGAGGCTCAATACGAAAGATTTTGGTCGGGACTGGTTGTCAGTCTTGAAATTGAATAGGAATGAACTTTTTAAAGATTATAACGTTGATAATACGTTCAGTGCAGTAATTTCACCAAATATTCAAGCTAAACTATCGAAATGAAGTGAAATTCTAGAATCGTTTTGGTAAAGAATGGTCTGGTAAAATAAAAGATATACAAGCTAGAGTTAGAGTCAAAAATATTTATATACCATTGTTGTTAAAACCGCGCCGAATAACATTTGCACTCAAACGAGCTGTTCAAAATAAAATCAACGAATTGGCCAATGAAGGCATTTTACAAAAGGCTGACTCAAGTGATTGGGCCACACCAATCGCTCCCATAACGGAAAGCAAGAGCGGCGAGTATAAAGTACAGTAAGTCATTTATTCTTCAATGAGTACCCGCTACCAACCGTTCATTTAGCCAAGACATACTCCAAATGAAAGTCCACGAGAACGACCGACATATTTTAACGCTAAACACATGCCTACAAGCCTGGTTTATACGAGCCCACAAGTCTATCGTGTAGAGTGCGAAAGGTCCAAATAGATGGCAGCCCGAAATTGAAAATAACGGTTCCAGATGGTATTACACATTTGAATTGTTTGGAAGAAGTACTAAAATGTTGAAGGAATGTAGCATGAGAGTTAATTTAGTAAAAAGCGACCTTTTAATGGATAAAATAGAGTGCCACAAAGGTTGGCAGACCGCATAATAAAAACAACGACATGTAGTTGGTCTAGTGAATTATTACGGCAGATCTTTTCCTGGCTGACAGTTTTATTTCTAATTAATAACTGACTAAAGAAAAGCGTAACGCTTGAAAGAACCGGAGATGAGAGATGAAAAGGTGTTCAAAAGAGTTAAAGAACAAATACAATTAGATGTCGTACTAGCACACTACAACCCTAAATTGTCGCTAATATTAGCATTAGACGCATCACCTCATGGTGTTGGTGCTATTATAAGACGCCTTTTCGCGGATAGAGCTGAAAACCTTATTCAAAGTGGTTTATAAATATTGCCATCCGTTTAACAACGCTATAGTCGAATAGATCGTGAAACATACACAATTATTTTTCGTATAACAAATTTTATAAAAATGTTTATGGCCGAAAATTTATTCTTGTTACGGACTCTTAACTTAAATATTTTCACGAAAGTCAACTATTTTCACAAAAAAAGTCATTATCAACGTTATCTACGCTGAGTATGCACCACTATGCAATTCTTTCAAAAACATTCAATTTTGAATAGAAAAGCTGCCGAAAATACGAGTGCTGATGCTATGTCATGATTGCCAATTTCAGATACGCATAGTAACACTGAAGAAGTGTATGTAATGCAAATTAAAATAACATTGAACCACTTCCCGCTACTGCATTAGAGCTAGCTACTGTAACTCGTAATGATGTCCAAATATTCCAATTAATAACTCGTCTGTAAGAAGTCGGAATAGTGCAACCGCACTTCTCTTAAGATGTACGAAAGTGTACATGCCCACAAAATTAAGAGGTAAAAGTTTTAAAAGACTTATTCACGGGACATTTTGGTATTACTCGCAAGAAACAACTGGTGAGAAGTTACTGCTGGTGAAAAGTGATAGATAGTGAAATTGAAAATGCCGTAAAAAATGATGCAAATTGCCAACAATACCGCTCCGATTGGTTAAAATCATCATCAAATTGCTGAAAACAAGCAAGAGCCCCATTTGAATGTGTTCATCTAGCCTTCGCCGTCCCTCGTAAATATCCTTACTTTTTAAAATTGATTGATGATATACCAAAATGACCGGGATTACACATGTTATCCCCAATACATCTATAGAATCGACTATCCCAAAATGGAATGAAATTTTTAACCATTTTGGAATACGTCAAATGACCAATAAGCGACCAGGCTCCGCAACAAATATCATATGAATTTAAAAGATTTTTTAAATGTAATGGTATAGCACACAAATTAGCTGATCCGCGAAATGCGTCCGCAACAACTGCAAAGTTACTTTCAAAATTAATGTTTGGCCGTCAGATTACATCTAGAATAGTTTCAATACCAAAAGAAAGTTTTTCAGAACAATTGAAATTGGTATTGTAATGTAGGTGTTAGGAAAACTGCACTATTTGATACAATTAAACCATCAGCGCGTATGGAAACGTCATAGACATCAACTTCGAAGTATTTTTGCTACACCATATACTACTCGATTCTAGACGTACTGAACAGGAGTCAAGCGCAGCTAAATCAGAAGCCATTGAAGGTTTTCGATCTAGTACACTCGAGTGCCATCGTTCAACAGGCACCTGATGGATTTTGTTATTTTACTTTTAAGCTGCTTATACTTATATGTAAGTACATATTTATTACCCATTAGCCACAAAATAGGCAGATAAGGTTTTATATCCGACAGAGCTTCACAATGAATGAAGTGTTGGCTACACTAGTAAATAAAAGAATAAGTATTCGCTTACTCATTCTCAAAGCTGTAAGCTAGGCTTAATAAAGTGTCTAAACACGAAATGTGTGTGTATATATGCAATATATCATGTATCTTATTGTATTGTATATGTATATATCCTCTATATGTATTTCCCACACAAATACGTGATCATTGCATATGGCACGCTGTTTGGAAAATTTGTACTCTACAGGTAACAGTATAATTTTTTCTTGTTTAAAACGAATAACTTATAGCGGTCTTGTGTGTGTAAGTAGCTAAAAGAATAATTGAATGGAAATTATTTAAGGTTTACCATCGTTTCCATGAAAAATATATATATGTTTATATAAATAAGAACACCTATCGTTCTAAATAACAGCTGTTATGAAAGTTGGTAGGTATACAAAATTAAGCCCTAGCTGAATATAACTTGTTATACCCTACACCTTGTCCGCTTGTGCGGACGTATATAACACCTAGAAGGAGTCGTGCGAAGTGGTATAGAGTATATAATGATCGGTTCTACCTAACCATAATTTTTTTCCTTGTTTTTTAAATAAAGGCCTATACAAACATGAAAATCTCATCCATGGAAATTGATCGAAAATGTGGTCCGACCCAAAACAATTTTCAATATCGTTCATCCTTGGGCCAAAGCATGTCAGTGTAAAAGATTTCATTAATATATCTCGAAAATTGTGATTTGTAGGGTGAAACGAAACGCACATAAACAGAACTCAAACGGGAAGACAAGCTTAGATTGATTCAGAAAATGACTCTGATTAAAATAATAAAAGGTCTTATATCCTTCTGTGAGTTCATACGTCCCCTCAAAACCTAGTATACTTTACATCATAAGTGGTGTCAGGTAAAAATATTGTTAGTTTGAGAATTTCGCGACAACAATCGATGAGTAATAGCATTTCGGCATTCTAAGTTAGTGTGAAAACTTTGGACCGAATGGGACAAATCTTTAAATCCTCTGTCATTATCAGAACTCGTACTTTTTTGTTGATACAATTTTTTCGTTTCGTTTCATAAAAAAAGATTTAAAATTCACAGGCACTTGCATGTTTCGATCATCTACTGGCGAAAATGATAAAGTAATGCGAAGTATCAATATACATAACAGTTAAATACGATGATTTCAACTTTTCTTTACATAAAATAATAGTTTTCCATTTAGTGTTATTGAGTTATTCAGTGCATACAGGCGCTAATCACGGACCGAGCCCAAGCCCATCAAATGGGTTTAAAAGCTTATGGTGATGTTGCTTCGTCACATCCTAGTGTCCGGTTTTTCGGTGATTTCAATTTCAACGACAAAAAACGCCCTGGAGGACCAAAAAAGTTCGAAGACAATGAATTGCAAGACTTGTTAGACGAAAACCTAGCTCAAACTCGCCAAAAAACTTTCGAACAGCTTTGCAATTGATGAATCAGCTATTTCTAGACCTTTACATGCAATGGGAAAAACCCGAAAGAAGGGAAAATGACTACCATACAAATTGACTGAAAATGCCATTTCGATCGGTTTCAATATTTCGGTTTCATTGCTTGGAAGGCAAAAAACGAAGAGTTTTCTGTTGCGTGTTGTAACTGGCGACGAAAAGAGTGTCTACTACGACAATCCCCAGCGCAACAAGCCACGGGTTAGTCGAGGAAAGCCAAACCCATCGACAGCGATTCGGAACATTCATGGCTACAAAGTTTTCTTGCTAATGAAATGAATGAATTTCTGCCGAATGAAGCTGTTACTGCTGATATCTACCGATGTCAATTGAACAAACTGAACCATGTATTGTTGACGCAAAATCATCGTCTTGCATGACAACGGTTGGTCACACTTTGCAAAAGCTATCAAGGATACACTGTTGCAGCGCGTGCGGGAAGTTCTGCCGCACTCAGCGTACTCACCAGACATAGCACCTTCTGGAAAAATTATGGAAAATGTTCGATTAATATATATTGCACCAGTTTTTCTCAGTGTCCATATCAGTAGCACATCAGTAACAAGAAACAATCTGCTTGCTAGTCTAGCAGCGATTCTGTTTTCAATAATCTCTTATGTCAGATATCCGCAACGTGAGTACATTCAAAAAGGTATTTGAATTCATAAAGTGTATGCTTTTTCTAAAGAACACATGCAACACCATCCGCATCTTCTACCCTACACGGCATAGTAAGTGGCTGCTTTCTTGCAAATTAAATAAGAAATGTAACACTTTCCTCGAAAGGTCGTTTTCTTGTCCCAGAACTGGACCTCCTAAAAGTTTACAATAACTTTGCTGTTTACAGTTCAGTGCCATAACTTAAGCTACAAAAGAACAAGGAAAATTACACACTATTGTCAATTATTTACGCGGTTTTGTAAAATTGCAGATCTATCCTTTTTTTTTTTTTTAATTTTTTTTATTACTTGTTTATTTTATGATCTATCCAAAAAGATAATAAGCAATATTTATAGAAAGATAATAAACAAAAACTATATAAACTTTGGAAATTTATTAAAATAATTTAAGGAACAAAAATAAACTAATTTCGAAAGAAGTTCCACTATATGATGTCCTATTTCATAGGGTTCATTCAGAAGAGATATTGTCAAAGAATTTGAGAAATGGTGGGGGCCTTAACAACAAGACAAAGAATTTTAGATTGATATTTTTGATCTTTCAATATTAGAGTTAATATTCCACTGTTTGTGCCATAGAGCAAAATAGTTGGTAGATACTCTTGAATAAAGTCCCCATATTTCTTAGACTTACTTGAGAATCTCGATGAATTAGCCAATAGAGTCTTTTGGTTTC
The DNA here is from genome assembly GCA_000688715.1 of Glossina pallidipes. Classification (NCBI taxonomy): domain Eukaryota; kingdom Metazoa; phylum Arthropoda; class Insecta; order Diptera; family Glossinidae; genus Glossina; species Glossina pallidipes. The sequence continues at coordinate 103,305 of KK500085.1, forward strand.
TAATCAAGTTGCAGGTTTAGCGTTTATTTGACTAAAGGCTAATATGTTAGCCAAGATATTTTACACAGTTGTTCATAGAAATATTACTGGCATTCAAAAACAAAGAAAGCGTAAATGTAATATAAGTAGATTTTCCAGCACTTAAATTAATATTCCATTTGTTCAGCCAATGCACGAGTAGCCGAGTAGGTAAGAATCTCACCTACCAAGTCAATGAACGCGGTCTTAATTCGAACCTCTTTGCTGAATATTTCCGAAGAAATTTTTGTATCTTTACTTCCGATTTAAGTGGTAATTAAATTTGATTTCGAATTTGGACATTTCAGAAAATGATGCATTTACAAGGTTTAGGGTCACTAAAGCGTAGTTGTGCATCTGCACTTGATGGTTATGCGCTGAAGAATGATGTGGCGTTATCTCAAAGATTCTTTGCAAATAGCTGCTTCCATTTGTGTTGGAAGAGTATTTTCCTTATCCCACTTCACAAGTGTAGAAACGGACATCTTGTGAAGAACTATAAGGGGCATAGCCAAGTTGAGTGTCTTATGTAAATAGTTTGTTACTCAGCAATTAGTTTTCGCCGTCAAATCATATATTCCTCGATTATTTCTAAAAGGAATATCAAAGTCAGGTATGAGGTCTCGCATGGATGTCATATGCACAGATTTTAACTTAGTTAGTAATAAAATTTTAACCGTTAGGTTCCAGGCCTCCGCTTTCCTTTATACTTAACGAAATGGATAAAGTCTTATCTACATCACCTCCGAACAATTCCCCGTGGCGTCAGAAGTTCATCACGGTAGCCACTGAGCACCCTCTTTGTTTATCCTATGCATCAATGATCTCCTTTCGGTGATTAAGCCCAGCCATATCTTAGCATACGGATGTTGTTTTTAAACGAGACCTGCTGGGTATGCTCATTTTGTCATAATATTTGCAATTTGTATTGATTAAGCCATGTCTATCCATCCGGGTGAAATGTGTTGTTGACATTCTTCTGCTCGCAAAAAAGAAGATATCGAGTTAAAATTTTTTAGAACTACTAGAAGGCTTTGCACGCGGGTTGGTATTGAAAATGGGCGACATCGGTCAGAGTACAAGCCCGCAGTAAAGCCACCAACAAATTATAAAAGAGAAGGGTGAAATTTTTCCATATCCACACAATGTTACAAGTGATTGAATTTTCTTTTCAGTACGGTACAGTTTAGTTTGGTTGTAGCTATAGTGAATGTTCAATCGATAAAGAAATAAGACTTACCGACTGGGGATACATCCACTAGGCTGCAACCATCTTCACACCTCTTATTCTTTCATCACTTCGTTCAGACTGCCTTTGTGTTATACGGGCAGGGGACATCATCCCTAAGTTATCGGTAATTTAAAAAAAACGCGATATTTTATTGAGGCAAATTTGTAGTTTGGAGGAAATATTAATGGAATCTCTAGATGAAAAAGGGATTTATGCCTTATCAGCGTTTGTTGTTGTTGAAATGCTGTCAACGATCGGAACATCTGAAGTGAAACATAGTATAGAGTATTTGAGTTAGAACAATAGGGTATTCCACCTTCAATATGTATATTGGATCTATCATTTGCAACTTCAGCAAAGAAGTGTCTGTTTTGCAAATAAAAATTAAGTAGCAAGTACATAGTAGTTAGAAGATATTATTTAAGTTTGAAAAGTCGAACGCTTTTTTCCCATCTAGGATAACACCGCCGCAATAATTTTTAGTTTCAGTGACTTGTTTGACGTACGAAATAACACGATGCCATTGCTCAATGAAACCCTATTTGTTCCTAACAACAAACTGGTGATGAGGAATAATACGGCGGTCTTCGATACAAGGTAAGACTTAATAATTATTGCGCTTATGCAATCGTAACCAGAGGTTCAGTAAGCTCATCTCTTCTTTGACTTCAGTGCATAATATATGCCTGACAGGCAAAGCCAATGGACGTTTCTGTGTTCAAAGACCACTAGAGGTTATTAGGCCGGAAAGTTTCTTTTAGATAATGAACAAAATTTTCGATGTTCTCCGGTGTTTTTCGGTGTTCATTTCTGCTCCTTGAAGAAATAATTCGCCTCTCAAGTGACCCTCCATTGTTAATGTTCGTCAAACATGCCTCAATTGATGTTGATTACGAAATTGGCTTTGTAACTGGCCAGATGATTTTGCAAACAATTAACACGTTTTGGAGGAGTATTATCACCTTTAGTGTGGGATTTATGAAAGTGGTCCAAATCAAATTTATCATATTTGACTTGTTTTGTACAAAAAGTTCTTGCGTATTCAAAATCTTGACATTGATGATATTGCGGAGTTTCTATGGGTTTCAAAGGAGCTACAACTCTAACGCAGTATGATTAAAATATTTCATGACACAAATCGTTTTATTGTCTGCGCTGTTCTAGATTTATGTAAAGCACAGCGGCAGTTACTCTTTAGTAAATCTATGATATATGGTGAATACATAGCGCACTCTGACTCCCAACTTTGCAACATCGATTTTGATGTCACAAATTAGAATGAATCTTTTTATACCCACCATTGTAAGATGGGGAATGCTTCAGAGACCCTATAAAGTATATATGTTCTTGACCAGCGTGAAATTCTCAGTTGATTTAGCTGTGTCTGTCCGTCTGTTCTTCTGTGCGGCTGTGTGATGTGTGTTGTTGGCACTCTCCTGATCGCAAAGGTGAAGATATCGACTTCAAATTTAGTAAAAACATTAGACGCTTTTGCACGCGGGTTGGCATTGAAAATGGGTCAAACCGGTGGGAACGGAAGCGCGCAGTGGAACATAAACTGAATGCAAATCCGTTTTTTTTTTTCAAAAATTTTTGGATTTTTGCTCGTCACTCGAAAATTATGAAAATTCAAAGGCTAAAATTTTCCACATTTACTTTACGAAGCACTATACGTTTTACGTGCAAAAAGGAAAAGACACGGCTATGCCCACGTAAAGTAACAAGTGATTATTTTGTTTTTTCACTTTTTTGAGGTTTTATGCTTGTTTATTATCAGGTAAACAAGACCTAATGTTTAAAACTATTTTGTACGTTCCTTAAATGAAGATATGTTATCTGACAGACACCGCGATTAATTTTTTCTGAATAATGCTATCTATATGAGTATAAATAAAAGAACTTTGAGAGTAGAATGCGAAAAACATAGTGATGGATAAGCGAGATTCGCCGAATATAAGTTTTTTACTTGTTTCTGCTTAATTTGGTAGAGGTGAAATAAAATTTTTTGTCATACAAGTGGTTTACTACTTTTCTGTACGAATCGGGAGATTTCATCAATATATTAATTTGACCGCCTTTCATAGTTATTTCGTTAATCTGTATTAGCAGCAATAACCCTTGAAAAAGTAGAGGTAGAATTATCTAACTATTAGCAGAGGTTATACTGCATCTTAGAATCTTTTTTATAGTCGTTAGTGGAAATAAATTTTCAATTCTTAAAGATGAATTATTTTTTACTAAATTTTGATTGAAACACTGCGAAAAGAGTTGAAGTTTTATAACGGATGCGTAAAAAGCCATCTATAGAATTTTAGAAAAATTTGTTGATGCCTTAATAGGAATTTTTATTAAGGAGACATTTCTAGTAAAACCTCTCGAACGATTGATGAGATTTTTGTATTGTATTGAGTTTCGAGTGCGGATTGTAGTATAATATGTTGAATAGAACTGTCGACAAAGTTTAAGAGCTTCTTTAAGTTTTGTCGCTTCGCTAGGGAGGAGTGATACAGCATATCATTTATTGGAGTATTACCAAATACTCAAAGAGAAATGAAGATTTAATGAAGATAGAAAAGAAAGAGATGTTGAGTCTTTCTGACTATAGTGGATTTTGGAATATCGATTAGCAGAAATATCCAGCAGCGTTCCCATCGTGCACTATAGAGGACAATCTACAATCTCAAGTGAACACGGCATATTCGACATGCAGTGCTGGTACATAATAAAGAATTAGGTTCAATATTGTGCTTTTGCAAAATTAATTTTTTTTGTTGAAGACCTTATCATCCTTTACCTAATTTCGTCATATTAGCGTTCGTTGCCATATTAGGATTTGCTTTCTTATACGCAGTGGAATGAAAAAATTAGATCTATGCGATCCAAACTTAGTGCAATGGGTTTCTATACCAAGTTACTAGTAGGAACTAATTTTCATTATATGATTCTAAAAGGTTTTCGTTAAAAAATTTTAAAAGTTTGCAAAGTTTTTTATATAACCACTTTGTCGAAACAAGACGTTATATGGGAACAGGTCGTAGAATACGACTTAGTCCATTGTCAATAGGTTGCGTCTTTGCACCGAAGTGCCTCGGTATATGCCGTCCAAATATCTGAAAAATTTGCAATGCGGACATTTAACATAAAATTGCACCAGAAACGCAACGAGCTATGTCGACAAGAATTGTTTTCATGAAAGTTGATAGCTACTATAATTGCACTAGCTTTTAGACCTTTACTTTACTAGAGCTTTACTTTTCGGATCCGAAACAATCCCAGTTTGATACGTGATAGTAAACTTAGCCCTTATATGTGGGAAGAACACGTAATAGCGGCAACTGCTAATTTATCACGAAGGCACTTTGCATCATAACCAATGAGTAGATCTCAAATTTTGTGGTAGAGATTATTATTTGCACAGAGACTTTTAGACGCACTTTTTTGTATTTTTAGTAACACAGTACATGCACATACAACAGCAACGCCACTTACCATTTGTTCCAGTTGTGGCCCCCCGGCGGATTACATCTGTTTACTAGTGTCACAAAGAGAAAATAAAAATTGGGATGAAATGATGAGGTTAACTCGAAAACTGAAGCATATTCTGAGGGTCTTCGTAAATCTGTCTTTAGAAAAGTGTCGGCATAGGGAAACATTGGGAGTATTATATTATTCCTGAAGAGAGCTACTTTAATTAAGGGAGTCTAATTTCGTAAAACATATAGGCTTTTTCAATTTAGTGTCGAGGTTTATTAAATCTAACCTAACCTAACCTCATTACTTCGATTGCGAAAGATAGTTGTCATGTTTTCCAAAATACTGTAATCCTGTCTAATTCGATTTATCATCTCCTCTATAGCATCGTAATTTTCGAAATCAATATTAGAAACTTACAATAGATTTCCAAAAATCTCTTCGGCTTTAGACGGAAACGTTAATTCGAATCAAAAGGCTTTGATAGCATTTTCGCTCACAACAGCAAAAAAATCGACTAGAATATCATCCGTAATCAAAGATTTCAGGATAATTTTAATAATCCTTTAAAAACTTATATTGATGTGGATGTGGAATATAATCATCAAACCACAAAATTCAAATCTAAACTCCCAATCTGGAGATAGACTAACTGTAAAAAGTCAAAAGATTTAGGTCAAGTGAATATAATGTTTTTTGTTTTATTTTGTGTCTAAACTTACCATTACCTGTTGTTTATTCATAATTATTCGTAGCTTGTTTGGTTAACAAGCCCAAACAAAATCAACATGAAAGCATGCGACGCTAATTAAGTTATCGTATAAGCATACATTGCGTTGTATTATAAAACCGTGAAAAAGTATTCCTCTCAATACATCTCGAAGGTTATATTGCAACGGTACATAAAAGGCATGAAACTAATTTTTATTACAACTATTATCTTTATACTGCGAATGCTGTGGTGGAGACCAATTTGGGCCATAGTTAATCCAAACAACGAAACAGCTAACATTGTCGTATATTTGCGAAAGCCAAATGATATGGGCCCACGCAGTTGGATCGCTGGTGTCAATTGCTTAGAAGCGTTTTCGGAGCTATACTTCCAAAGGCGAGAGCAGCTGACTCGGTCTTTGAATGTAGTATCCGTTCAAGCGTATAACTTAACGACTCCGGCTGCTCAAATACAGTTAGGTTACTTGAAACAATTAAATGAATTCATTGGGCAAAATTATACGGATCGCAAATATTATCAATTGCGTGTTATCTCGGACGCTAAAATGTACAACGAGAGCTATCTTAATCGTCAGGGATTGGTGTTAGCTGACTATTACGTAATTGTTTTAGATAATGTTACGCGTTTGTCGAATTTACTGCGCCGCCATATGCTCCATTCGATATCGTGGAATCCTGGAGCAAAATTTTTAGTATTATATCACAACGCAAATGATCGCAATCGGACAGAAGAAACAGCTATGGAAATATTTGCGGAAATGCAAAGAGCATCTGTTGCCCGTGTTGCTTTGCTGTATGCTACATCTGCTACCAAATATTCTTTACTTGCCCTACGTTACTATCACGAATCGAATTGTCGGGAATTAACAGCTTTACCGTTCGGTCAATGCAATGATGGAAAACTTAATCCTGGGGCTGCTGCTATGAAACCAATGTTACATAAATATTTTAACGCTTTTAACGCAAAAAATTGCACATTTCATTTATGTGCGTCGATTTTGGCTCCTTACGTCGAGTCGGACTGTATTGAAGGGATCGAAATGAAATTGATTGGATTCCTAAAAGACCGGCTAAAATTTAAAGTGAAATTTTTAATTTCTGTGGAATTTTTTTATTATTTCATATATCTTCCAGCTTAACCAGACCTGCTCTTATGACAGTCGCGGCGTCGAGGACGATTTCAACGAATTTAGCGGCTTGCTGGGTAAATTGGATAAAAAATCCTGCGATTTCATCATTGGCGGTTTTTATCCAGACAACGATGTGACTGAAAAATTTTGGGTTACCGACTGCTATTTGCAAGATCGCTATACTTGGTTTGTTAAGCTAGCGAACCCGCGACCAATTTGGTTGGCATTGTGCTCGATATTCGATACTTCGACCTGGTTAAGTTTAATAGGAATGTTATTTATATCCTGGATGTTTTGGTACATATTCGTGACTCTGTTGCCTGAACCGAGAAAATCTAAAGACTTTTCTTTAACTGGCATTAACAATTTGGCCGTTGTTATCTGTGTTTCTGTGAACGAAAGACCATTTTGTCATGCTTCTCGAATGTTTTTTCTGGCATTAACTTTATATGGTCTGAATGTCAGCACGACTTATGCATCAAAATTGATTTCGGTTTTAACCGATCCGGGGTTAATGCATCAGCTTAATAGTTTGCCCGAAGTAGTAGCAGCAGGCATACCATTTGGTGAGTAAAGAGGTACAAAAACAGATTGAGTTGATGATATTAGTCATAAGTTGAAATATATCGTCTACAGGTGGCTCCGAAGAATCACGGGATTGGTTTGAAAATGAAGAGGATCAATGGATCTTTGACAATTACAACGATTCTTTAGATTTTCAACCAACTTCTACTAACCTGGAAGCTGTTAGACTAGGAGAACGCGTCATTCTAAGTAGTCGGATGTATATGCTACAGAATAAAATTGTCGATGATCTTTACGCCTTCCAGCAAAATGTGTTTTCCAGCCCGGTGCAGATGATTATGAAACCAGGTTTTCCCTTTCTCTTTGAATTTAATTTGTTAATACGACGTATGCGAGATTTCGGAATTTTGGAAAAAATTAATGACGATTTTCACTACAACAACACTTACTTGAATCGCATTCACAGAATGCGACCCGATTTTACAGGTGTGAAAATATAACACAGAAGTGATTTAGTAATTTATCATAACCTTTGTGTGCAGAAAAGGCCATCGTTTTGACCGAAGAGCATTTGGAAGGTCCATTTCTCCTTTTGATAATTGGCATAAGCAGTAGTTTGGTTTTTTTCCTGCTTGAACTACTCACATTTTATGTATTCCAACCAATGCGGCGAAACTATGACATAAAATCGAAGCAGAATCGTATCTTGAAAAAAATGAACCAAAAGCAACCAAAGCACAAGTAAAAACATTATAGTTGGGCAAGTGCGACCATTGAATGCTTATAGTAAATACTTTGCTTAACACAATTATTTATTTATGTTCGCCATAATAAACCAAAAATTGTATTTTGTTTCCATGTAAAAGAATACTTTTCACAAAACCATTATATAGGAGACAGGCTTCAAAATATGAACTCACATAGTCTAAATTGAATATTCTTGTTAAAGATTTAATTATTCTTTTCTTATTTTCATCACAAAATAGTACATGTTGTACTTTGTTGAATTATAAAGGTTCGCTTTTCATGAATCCCCTTATGAAGGATGTCAATCAAAAAAATAAAGCTATATGATCCAAATTCGCTGGCATTATTCGTGTGTCGAATTGCTACAAAAGAAGAATATGTTGTAAATTAGGCTTGTTTTACAGCTGTAATATGGGAAACGGTCTAAAAAGTTTCTCCATACGATTCAAATTTTTGACATCAATTTAGTAGGCCGAAGCATTTTTACTAGCCTAGTTTTGTCAAGATAATTGAAAATTTGCAATTTCTTTCTTAAAATCAGCTTTTCAAAACCAGGTGTTATGTGGAAAATGGTCGCAAAAGCGGTCCGATCCAGTTCATTTTCGAAAGCACTTGTTATTGGGCTTACTTTGCCAGTAACGAATGGTGGATACATCTTAATATGCACTGTTTTGTGAATGGCGCAGGTAAACTACATTTTTTCCACCTGCAATGTCTGAATTAAAAATTCTCGTAAGCGCAAAGATGAAAATACCGATTTCAAATTGGGGAAAAACATTTGTTGCACCTAAGTGAACAATGATAATGGGCCAAATCAATCCGCGGGCATATCTGTTTCTCTTGGTTTATAAAATATTTTTTTTATACATCGAAATCATTTTATACATTTATTTTAAAACTATGTTCGGCATGATATAGAACATTAAAGAGTTTAGGACTAAAAATTCTCCTTTATAAATTAGACATTAATAAATTATTATTAATATTGTATTTAAAGTAACAGTAACATTGCGGAAAAATTATAAAAGAAAACCTAGTAAACTGAACAAAGGGGAAAAAGAAAAATAAGCACACAGAAAGAGGAATACTTACAACACTAATTACAACAGTTTATTGATGTGAGAGTACTATGCGTTTCAAGGTTTTCTTCTAAAATTTAACCTTAAAATTCTGTCGGAAACATGTTTGAAACAAGGAAGTGCTTGGAAATGACGTCGGCAGCAAAAATTCCAGAACCATCCAGTCATCAGTAAAAATGGAAAGCATGGATTAACTTGGTAGTAGTAGTATCTGTAGCGAAAATATTATAGGTGATAGACAAGGTCCTCGTGCACAACTTGCACCAACTACAATGGAATGGGAACTCGCCGATCCCAAATAAACGTTAAAGCGTTTGTCTTTCAAAAGGCTTTGTGTGATTTGAACGATTTCGAAAGGAAGCATTTTAGATATGATTACATTGTGCGAAATTGAATCAAAAGCAGCCTTGATGTTGAGCAAAACCATTCCCGCAGAACTTCGGGCTTTAACAAAATGACAAAAATGGAGAAGCGGTTCTATAGTGTTATGTTCCTTTTTGAATCCAAACTGTTGCGAAGAAAACACATTATAGTGTTCGAGGATGGAAATAGGCTTCTCTTCAAGGATTTTTCCAATCCTTTTTTAGGTAACTGTTTTAAACATTAGTTATTAATTCCATCAACATCAGGTGACTTTTTGTTTTTCAAAAATTTTGTAATGTAAATAATTATTTCGTATCTAGTAAGAGAGATGGATCGTGACGTAATAGCAATGGAATTAAATTGCTCAATAACACCAGTGACTTCATTAGTGATAGCAATATTGCTAAGAACGTCAGAGTAATGATGATTGAGACTACCGGCTAAAATATTACATATTTCTTCGTTAGAACAATCAATTTATTGTTTTGTTCGCCCATTAAGGTTTTTTATTTGAATGTGATTGCCAGCACCTCCAAGCCGGTTTCAGTTCTGTATAAATATAATCTGATTTGGATTAGATGAATAATGTAATTAGGGAGAAGCCTTTTTGGGATTAGGCATAGTCTGCGGGACGCTCACATTTAAAGAAGAATGAATCACATCGTTGAATATGTTAATCATGTCGTTAATGTGCGAACGACTTTGTATTAAATTTAGGCCCATTTGAGGAAGACTTTTTTTATCAAAACGAAATCTTCATTTCAATGACTTTTATCAATTTCGTATTAGAAAAAGCAATTAGATAGCGTTTCATTACCTTTTTTGTTAAAATCGTCACACCTTTAACCTTTGAATTTTCGCGGTCTTGGTGGTCACAAATAACATCACTATGTTTGACAGTCAAGTTAGATGTTAACCATGTCTCAGAAACTAGCCAAACATGAATATTGTGATTAAGTAAGAATAGGCATAATGCGTCTTTTTGCTGCGAAGGCCATGGACGTCTCAGGTCATAATATTGATATTTTCTGTCATTAATATCGGAGAAAAGTGGTTTCTCATATCTAGAAACAAGACTTAACAATAGAGGAAAATACAAGTCATCAATACAATAGTGAAAGTGAGCCACATTTGGTAATACCAACGTTCGTCGACAGACATACACCAAAGCAACGATTTACAAATAGAAATTTACTTGAGAATGCCTGGAAGCATATGATAGCGACAAAGAACAAATCAAATCAACTGTTCCAGTTCCACTTGTATCAAGAACCAGTACTGGCAGGAGAGAACAGTCGCCCCAAAGCCAAACAATTCTAATAACTGCTCGTGTGAAACTGAGACCTATCGTAGACGTTTACAGTTACGGCTGTGAATTGTAGAGCTTAAAGCAAATACTGCCGGCAACGAGTAGCCGTGGTTTGAACGGAAAGAAAATAGTTTGCGGCAAATGTAAGCTGCCGGCGAAAGAAGATGATAACTATTTGAACACATTCTGTGTCTTGTGTACGAATCTTGGTAAACGGCAATACAACCGTCTACTGGATAACGACAATGAAGACTTTGTTTATCACATGTGGCGCGAAATGTTCAAAGCGAACTAAATGTAATAAACGCACAAAAATTAATTAGATCTGCTTCATGAAAGAATCGGTGGCGTTTATGTCCCAGTAGTTTATTGGAATTATGGCAGAATTTGCATGAAACAAAAACAAAAAGAAACACTAGTAAAAGAAAACAAGCTATTGACAAAAGAAGAAGAAGAATAGGAAAGATAATTATGTTTGCTCGTGACCGAATCGTTTAGACACATTGCCGGTATCCTAGAAAAAACAAAAGAAGGAAAGGAATTAAATTTTCAAGGAGTGGCCGCGACTGATTTTTTATATTTTTAAAATAAAAGTTTTTGTCGCATAGGCGGGTGGGCGTTGTAGCCGTGTCCATGGAAAAGTTTAAGTTACATCCAAATTCTTTTGCAAATTTATAGGCGATATCATTTCTGCGAACGGGAGAATGTTTACCAAAGATACCGCATAGTTGCGCTGCCGGACAAGTGGACAGACGAATGGACGGATATGCTTAGATTCATTCCAAATTGGAAACTGGCCAAGTATTTATAAACTTTACTGGATTTTCGAAGTTTGCCGCGCGCGTTCTAAAGATTTTGAAAAAAAAATTAAGCTAAGACACACCATAGAATTGAGTAGGCGTCAGTTTTTATATATGTACTGCAGCGTCGCCCATATAGAATATCCGTTCCAGTTTTGCAGTTTTGTCTACTGTAGTTTGTGGACAATGAGCAAAAAAACAACCGTTTATTCCTTTTGGAATATAGATATGTTCCCAGTTTACGTGGTACTGAAGGCAAGTCTCTCGACCGATTTGGTCAATTTTTAATGCCATAATCTTGCGACCGCAACAGGCAGGTTAACAGTAGGCATCACACAGACGGACAGACAGAGAACCAGACGGACCTACATGCTTAAATCTATTTAGAATTTGACGCTGATAAACAATATAGTATATAGGGGTAGCCCTGCGAATGTCATCTATTGATCACGATCAATCTAAACCGCCAAAGTGGAATAAAAAATTCTCCCCTCTATTTAGCTCTATTTGCCGCCTTGAAGGCCAAGTTTGATACACGCACGTCGCCCCACCTATTTTTTAGTCAACTCAAAACGCTTAGTCTTCCACTTTTAATTAAACTATTACGAAAGCTATATATGTGTCAGGACTTGCACCGGATCAAGCTTTTGAGAAAACATTAAAATTATTTTTTTTGCAAAGGTGACGTCGGTTATCTAAAAAACGGGGTAACATATTCAAATTATCAGACTTTAAACTTCAATTTATATCGCCCGCTAAAATTATGCTTTCTGCTGCAAGCATTGAAACCATTTTAAATAAAGCATTGCGGCCAAAAGAGATTTTAACAGAGAAATTCAACTTTGTGGACAGACTTAGAAATGGTAACTCTGCAAGTTTACAATCTAAAGCTCGGATTACTTCCGTAAATTTTGTGGGCATAGATTTTTCGTACTTGGCTTTCCCAGAAATCTGGCTAAAGGCTAAAATGAAAAATTCTTGCTTCTTCAGGCTTTGCCTGAAATTGTTCACCTTTAAGCTTATCTTACTAGCACCTAAGCAAGCGTGCAAGGATGCTAGCTTATTGTACCACCCTGCTGAGTACGGCCCTTCCTGGGGGATCGTGGTGGTTGCGGTTTCTACCATTCTTAAAGCGAATAATTACAGCTAATGAAAGGCCTCAACACTCTCCAGAGTGGCTTTATTGAGCCTTACACAATAAACATATCTGGTTTCTCCAGTCTAGTTTAGGCCCCTAGCTTATAGGAATTGTCTAACTGTCTAGGGCGCCGGTTACGCATGTGTTATCGGGTACTATGGGGTTAAACCTGCAAGATAGTGTACCCATGTTAAACTAACAAAGACATCTGTACCACCCTAACAAATTAAGCCTCGTTGCTTGAAATCATCAACATGCCATATAAAACCAATATTTTATTTTCCGAATTCAAACATTAATACCCTCGCAATAAACCTCCACCATTTGCTCACCGTGCTTTGTAAATATTACACAATACACTACAGTGCGCTTAAATTGTATAACAATAACAAGAAAAATAAATTTTTCACACAACATAGAAAAAGTAGTTCTACCTATGACTATCTTCAATAGCCTATTGCTAGGTATAGGGTTATTGCAGACAATTGCGAAAAGTAAAATTTTTAAACATTGCGTTTAATTTTGCTTCTGGGAGCGTGAAGATTCTAATATGCTCGTTTTATAATACTTACCTCTGTATCCGCTTCGATTGGAAAACGCTCCTTTCGAAGGACTTGACCGTCGTGCTTGGGCTTACGTCTTATGAAAACGATGAGAAAAATCAACTTTTGTGGAAAGTGATTCTGCATATGACTATTTCACTTATTCTATTTTTTAGAAAAGAGTTAATTACGTAAAAGGTTTACGTGAGTTTAGTAAGACTAATACTTGAACATTCCTCCTTAATATGGTCTTCTCTTCACGGATGTTATGTTGACTAAATAGAATCTATTCACAAAGAATTCTTTCTAACGAATTTGAGAACAAAGAACGGCTCCAGTGTTGTTATTTTCTAATATTTCTCAAAAATAATTTTTCAATTCTTAAATATATGCTTAATAAGTCCCTCGAATATTATTATTCAAGTAACTTTTCCCATACAAAATAAATTATCAAAAAAAAAAAACGCTTTTTGTGTTGTTACCGTGTAAAGCACACGCGCTTGATCATCCTCCCATACCTTTAGAGGTAATATACGTAAATTTCAACACGCCCTTTAATGCTTACGGTTTTCGATTGTTAAATAATTTTTACGTTGTGATTAACTAATACGTTATGTAGACTGCAACTACTAGATTTAATAATCGGACAAATTAAGAAAAAGGGCGGGAAAGTAACTATAGGTAAAGTTGCAGTGCCGACTCGAGGATATTCTTATTTGAGAACATCGAACTTATTTATTTTATCTTACTTCCATATATGAGTTTTTGAAAAGCGATGCTACAAAGACCAAGAAATATTTTGAATGGACAGGCAGCGATATCCCTGAAAGACCACTACCGATATAGAATGCTTGAAAATTGTATGTGTGTTGGTGGTACGAGTTAATAGCTTCTGAGGAGACTGTATTGTGGGTTTGCAATTGCTTTTCTTTAATATTAATATCACTTGTTTTCAAAAATAAGGTTTGAAAACTTCTCTACTTAGCTACTACTTAGCTTTAGAAACAAGTGAAGCATGTTCTAGCCGGAATGTACGCTATCGAACAGATATGGGTGACCATAATCCACTTAACAAACAAGAACAGCATATTCGGAAAATATTAAAAGTATTGACAGATATCATGGTACAGGCCTGATGCATAATTCCCAAGAAGAGCTTGGCTGTATACCGTAAATTTTGATGAATTTGAAGATAGTATTTTTAGTTAATTATATGAACGAAAGCCATAGGGAGAGTTCCAAAGGTTGCTATGTGGAAAATTTTTGAATTGCAATTAATACGGGAAGTTTGAAAGCTTTGTTGCTCTCGTGAGCTTATAACAGTAAGAATCCAAGTGAATAGAGTTAACAAATCGATAACTAGCGCAAACATATGCGGAGAGAACCAGACCTACAGTTCTTTTTTTTAAATCATTAAAAGAATTTAAAAAAAAACTACGGTTTTCAAAAGCAAGCGATATTGTGCTTTTTGCTCTTTGCTTATAAGCTGATATACAATAAACACGCAGATAAAAGTTTACACATGTATTCTAAGGACAACGCCAACATTTTAATGCAAAATAGACAGATACATACCATTTTGTTAACATTAGAATTTTAGTTATTCCTTGTAAATTCAATTTTCACCACTTTTGTGCGTCTATTAGGTTCAGCATCACCGATGCGATATTCGTGTATGCTCGCTCAGCAAATTGCTAACAAACTCTTTCTTACGAGGCATAATGGTTGCCATTCGCATTGTATTTCTGGCATTGGTATAAAAACAAGCAAAGCAGGGTCATTAATTCCTTTCCGCTAATGAATGGCATGCCGCAAGGATCTCCGCTGTCTGTCACAAGGATCTCCGCTGT
>KK500085.1:120002-212543 GCA_000688715.1 Glossina pallidipes
TAGAGCCGATAGCCTGTGTTGCTAGTGCTCAATGTCTTTTTGCTTAGTCTAAGAATTTACTTCATTAGTCTAAAATTATAATAATAATAATAATAATAATAATAATAATAATAATAATAATAAAACTAAATTGTATGAAGTTTTCGATACCGCCTTTTCACGGTTGTGGCTTTCTAAAAATGATATGAGTTTTTTTGTTAGGAACAAAATCTAAGCGTTAATCCCGGCAACCATTGACCATTGGAGTGTACGCGGATATTTACATAAATATTAAATTACAAAAAAACAAATCTGAGTGGAATAAAGCGGAAGACCGCCATCGTTGCTCCATTAGTGGATTCTTAAATAAATATCCACTTTCAGTGTTCGAAAAAAATGGTTATTTTTCAAATATTTGCCGAGCCTAATGCGGTCCCTATGTAAACTATAAAAAAATGATTACAATTGGACGGAGCATAAACTGGAGAGATAATTCGCGAATGAATACGAGAATGAATAACAATCGTAATATACATGATATTTAAACCTGAAATGTTGCTTTCGCAGAAGAAAGCAAAAGAGAAATGATAATAGATCTTCGAATAAGCAGCATAAGTTTTATTTCAGCATCTGAGCAGCAGCTACGTCAACAAAATAAATAAAATGCCAAAAAGTCAGCAAAGTTTTCACATATGCATGCTAACATAGGTAACAAGTTTGTACAAAAAGCAAAAAGGTGTCAGGAAAATCATTTGCAAAAATAGTGCAAAACGTACATAAATTGATGAATCTTTAAACTGGTTTGATTGAAAGTGACGTGACATCGACATAGATTCATTAATCTCTTTAAAAAAGGAGAGGATTTCTTAAAAAGGTACACTTTTGTAATAAAAATTAATATTAACAATAATCGTAATAGAAAGTCTACCATGAATCAACTTTTTATTATTGTTAACTTGGCGAAAAATTGCCTCTTTAATGTTAATTTCTTACTCACTATCAAAAGTACTAATCGTTGGAATAATTCAATCGGCAATAATTAAAGCTATCGTGAAATTAAATAAGACATCTTTACTCATCTATTAATCATTTAGGATGGACATTAACTTCAATATATTTAATATTACTCCCTATCGGATGTCACTTGACTCGTTCTGACGAATCCAAAGCTAAATATTTGGAGCATTAAGTCGTAGTTCCAATACTTCATAACCTGAACATAGCAGTTTTTATTTCTAGTATACACTAGTGTTATCAGTGACTGTGACGCATAGTAAGAAACACTCAACTCTTTGATCGGGTTGTGTTTTTACCAAAATCTTTTTTGAGTTCGCTTTAACGAACGCAATGATTCTACACGGCATTTCTTTCCTTGTTTATTTGAAGAAATCGGCTGCCGAAGCCCATCAAACACGTTCAGAGACTCATGCTGATGCTGCTCGATCATAGCCCAATTGTCGGGTTTGGGTTCAACGGTTTAAAACTGGCGACACGAACTTGACTGAAAATGTAATTTTTTGGCCACTTGTTGCAAGAGTTATCCAGGACACACTGTTGCATCTAGAAAGGGAAGTTCTGCTACACCCATCGTACTCGCCAGACACGGCGCGTCCTGATTACCACTTGTACAGTGCGGTGTAGCATGGCTTGGCTGCCACGTGAGTCCACAGAGTTGAAGAAGTGCGAAAATAGGTCGGTGGGCGGATAGTTGCGAAACCAATATAAGTTCTTTCAACATGATGTCGCCATGTTGCTAAAAATATTGTCAAATTTTGTAGGAAATGATGGAAACTATTTTGATTAATATACATCGTACCAATTTTCCACAATGATTGCCTTTTTCAAGGGAAAAAGTGATCAAAATTTTTCCAAAGACTTAATATTTTGAGTAAGAGTTGTGATAATAGAGAAGGGTGAGCACAAGATCCAGGCAATGAATATGTTACCATGTTTTCCTGTTGCTTGTCATTATTATGTAAAAGCAAATTTTACACCTGCACGTGTCTATCAATATATATATCAAGCTTAGAATAAGCAAAAATAGCCATAAATAAATCGGATTTTTACAAATTTTTTACGTGCATATGTTTTTAATTGCGGTGTTAGGTAATTATTACGAAAAGACCATTAAACTATACACCATATTGTTAAGTGAGCTGCAAGCATATCTTTTAAACCAAGCTTTTGTAATACTGCAGAAAAGTTCCTTCAATTAAAGAATATGGACGCGCTGACTGGAAATATCGTGAGAATATGTACGAATATGAATCCGAAATATGAGGGCAACAATAATTTGGAATAAGACAAATAACAAACAAACTTTCAGCCAAGATAACGATGCGGTATTTGTCGCTGCTATCGCGAAAACTGGACCACTGGGCAGAAAAAAACTGATTACAGACATTTGAAGGTCTTTTCACCGCAATATTAGAAGATTACAAGCCTTTTAAAAATTATTTTGAAGATTATAAATTAAAAAAATTACAAATACGTTCTCCGTAGTTCCAGTATTAAAACCCTTACAGATGCTTGAAAGGGATGCCAGTCTCAGTCTATGCGCAATGTACATGAAGGCCGACTTGGTAGAGTCCGTCTATGGTTAATTGTAAATATAAATTGCAAATCCAATTGCAAACCGGAAGTTACAGAAGTGCTTGAGAATGCATCAACCATCAATAGTTTTTCCTATGATGCTTGTTGCAGGAACAAGATAAATTCCCTTACGTTCATAACGCTGCCTTCAAAAACTTCGATGGTTAAACTTGCCACTTGAAAAGAATACACAATGGCAAACTTATTGGAAGGCTTCAGATGTATATTTTTAAAGGTATGAGAAAAGTAATGAGAAGAGGTTTACGGATAATGGTCGAACTTAGAACCACGAAATACACAGTTTCTGGTAAGAGGAATCGCAAGATTAAGAAGGAAATAACATATTGAATATACATGCAATATACATACTGGTGGTATGTTGGGAATTTGCGGTATTCAAATTTCGTTTTTTGATAACAAGCCATAAAGAAGTCAAACACTTTATTGCAAAAATCTGATTTGATATAATGAGTGAGTAGCGTATAAGAAATGATAGATTTCGGGTTGTATGTAATATCTTTATGATGCCTTTTTTCGATGTGAAAATAAACATTGGTACCGTCATTGTAGCTAAAGTTATACATTCCTTTTTGCAGCTGGATATAGTTTGCTCCTAGAAATACTTATGAACCGCGCACCAAAATATGCTTATTTTAAATTGAAAACAACTTCTAGTTGTATTTCAGAATTTAATTCTGTTCTAGTTCATGCAGTTTTATTGTGTTTTTATTACACTTCTAACTATAGTAATCTAATTTACAATTTCTCAAGAAAATACGACAGCATTTTCTTGAATGCACGTTCGTTCGTGCTTATGTGTTGTGCGTGACTTCTGTGTTCGTCGAATTCATGGATCATTAAATAATCGTGTAAGTGTTTATAGATCATTAATCAGCTGCCGGCAAAAATGATGATGATTGCTGCAGTAGTTGTGCACATTGTATGTGTGCATAAATGTGTGACATTCATTAAAATATGTCATAAGGAAATGGTAAAAAAATCAATTACTTCACGAATTTCATGTGGGGAAAATTTGAAGCTAATTCCAAATAAGAAAATAACGTTTTAATTACTTATTTATGGTCTGGGGAGAGTGAGCTCAAAAACCTTTAAGGGCCACCTATTATTACTCCACACCAAGTTTTCTCAGAACAACAGTGCGGGCTTGGGGCAGCTAAAAAAAAGAGAAAGACAAAGATAGGGAGATAGAGAAACAGTACAAAAATGGTTGAAGCGTTCCATACAAGCAATACATTACAGGTCTGGCCAGGTGGTTTACAACGTTTTCTAATCTTCATTGGCGAAGATTCGATTAGAAGTTCATTTAATGAAATCACCAAAAATGAAATTTTTGTAATCAGACTTCTCTTTTTTTTCGTTAATTCTAAAATAGAATAGCTGTGAATTGTTTAGGTAATTTAGTAAAGTTATATCGTACGCCAATGTGGAAAAGAAAAATCATGAAACAAGAAGACAAATGAGATCGCATTTACTAAAGCAAGCATGAAAAAACAACAAAAACTGTAAAGAAAAACAAAAAGAATAACAACAACAAGAAAATGCCATGTGTGCATAGATTTCTGGCAAACGCATACACATGTCACAGTTCTCGCAATACAAATGTTGTAGACGCCTATTTGTCTGCGAAGATTAAATTTAGTCGTGTGTGAAAGCGTGAAAATGACTTAAGAAATGAAAAGAGTAAACACGGAGGTTAATGAAATTTAAATTTGGAAAAAGAAAACTGTGGAAAAAATTGTCTCACCGAAGATTTAGTTGGAATTGGCTTTTAAAAAAGATGTACGTGCACTCACTCGTACTCATACATGAAAACGCGTGCACCAGTAGGAAGATCTTAGATATAAAATCGTATTGCGACTGCATCTCTATTTAGAAATAAGACAGACTGCATATGTTTCAATTCAAAATACGAGAAAAAATGGTTGTACTTGGCTTAGACCAAATCATTTAACACTCACCGCTTGCTTCATTTTTACTGCTTTTTTCCATTTTTCATTCCGTTATCGGTCTCGATGAGTTTTCAAATTCGGTCAATTTCCAATATAAAAATTATAGCAGCAGGAGAAAATAGTATAAGCGCAACTTCGCAAAGTCTTATTTTTATACGTATCGTCGCTCTTATAATATAAGTTGTACTAATTTTTTTTTAAATTAATAAAATTCAATCTTAAAAATAATATATAATTTATAAGATTGACTTTTCCATTTCGCCTAATAATCGCAAAAATCAATATTCTTAGACAGAGCTCAACTGGTTGTAACGGACAAAAATAGCCATCTAGACGGACATGAGTAATTCAGTTGGAGCATTTATATTATACCCGTAGACTGACTGTATGTGTTCTACATGGGATCTCCCATACACACATCTCCGCATTACAAGCATTTGACAAACTGTGGCAAATATAAAAATGTTTAAAAATAGCGTTTAGCTGTTCAAAAGTCAAAATATACTTTGTATTGCTTTAATTGACTGATTTGTTTATAAAAAAAAAATTAAATAAGTTTTTCGAACTTAAAAGTTTATTCAACAGAAATTAAGCCTTATGTATAAGCTGCTGGAAAGTTTGTTAAATTTCTAACGAAACCACACAAATAACCCACAAATACAATTAAAATGTATTTAAGATAATTCTTAGACAATCAAAATAAATCGACGTACATGGGCGCATATCACTAGGGCAGTGGGGATGTTTTTAAGACTTGACTTGTGCAACGACGTCTTCCTTGCAGGCAGGAAGGGCGATGTGAAAGAGATTCGTCACCAATATTTGTCTTGTTTATGAGCTTCCGCCTTTTAAAATGAAATTATATATTTCATTACAGGTCTCCTGACTAACATGTGTATTGAGAAAATACTGCTCGCTGATGATACTTTTGCTGCTACTTTTAATAGCACTTTCTCAGTACGGACATATATTGATATAATCGTTTTAATTCTTTCAACTAACACAAACATCATTGTCTCATTGCTTTCTAATGTTTTCAGTACCTTGTACTAGGATGTCTCAACAATATAGTTGCTCCAATGGTTCGAGCTTCCACTGACGTAAGAGCTCGATTGGTCATTTTACATTGTGCACTGTATTTCACTGGGCACTACGTTGTGATAAACAGTTTACAATCCACCATAGCACGACTTGTATAGCGGTGATTGTCTGAGACATCTTACCTTCTGATCTAGTTGATCACTTATCCATGTTTCTTTTCAGGATATTTTCATTGATGCTTTCAGTCGTTGTAAAGTTACTAATCCGTGGTCGCCTTTGGCTGATATTTTTTTGTATACCCATCACCGAAAGACGGGCTGTATTCATTTTGTCAAAACATTTGCTGCACGTGGAAGGAAGCTTCAGAGATTCTATGAAGTATAAATATTCTGTACCAGTATCAAATTCTGAATCGATGTGAGCATGTCCCTTTGTCCGTCTGTATAATGATTGTTGTAAACATTCTCCTGGCTGCAAAAATCAAGCTATCGTCTTCAGATTTGGTGAAAGCATTGGAAGGTTGGTATTGAAAAAGGGCCGAATCACTCGAAGAAGACGCCTACAGTACTACGTAAAGTCAAAGCACATCTGTTTTTTAAAAGGAATAAGAAATTGATTTTTTACTAATTGCTCATAAACTATAACAGATAAATGTACAGTAATTT
Organism: Glossina pallidipes; assembly: GCA_000688715.1. Classification (NCBI taxonomy): domain Eukaryota; kingdom Metazoa; phylum Arthropoda; class Insecta; order Diptera; family Glossinidae; genus Glossina; species Glossina pallidipes. The sequence goes on from KK500085.1 coordinate 126,250, forward strand.
GAGTGCATATTCTATGGACGACGCCGTAGAAAAATAGAAAAGATTGACCACTCCTGGCTAATATTATAGTGTATTAAAATTTTATTTTTTGTTATAAAGTATACAAATTCTTGGCCAGTTGCAACCCTTAAACATGTCCGTCTGTTCGTCTGTCCATCTGTCTGTATGCACAACTTAGTAGTATTTGTGGTCAACATGCTCCCGTTAGCGAAAATAAAGATATCGACTAAAAATTTGCGAAAGAGTTTAAAATTGACCTAAACTTTTAAAAGGACACGCCTACAACGCCCACATGACTCTACGACAAAAACTTTTATTGTGAAAATAGAAGAAATCAACTGTGTCCGCTTCATATTATAGAGCATGAGAATTTTGTTGTTTTACTCCTTTTGACTTTTCTTGGTAAACGGTGATTGGTATAAAAGATTCGGCCACGACCAAATATAATTTTCTTACTTGTGTTTGTTTGTTAACAGATGTTGAAACTGGCTAACGGTTCTTGGAATGGTTTTTGTCTTTATATAGGATTCCGAAATTTTTCTCCGCCTTTTCTTCACATTCCGATTTCAAATCCCTTTCGAATTTTCTTCTTCCTAAGGCCATTTCGTTGGCCACCACAGATGGCATCGTCTGGTCATGCTTAATATTCGCTCGAATAACGTTACATAGTGACATCTATTGAGTACATTTGTTATTATTAACGTTAATAGTGTTCTGTATAGAGTTCGGACAAATAATTCGACCAAAACGATAGATGCAATTTACACAGAAGTTGTTTGGCTTCACAGCAGCTGCTTCTTATTTTCGAATAGCATGATTGCTCTGCTATGTAAAGCAAAAACTTGGCATCGTCTACACGTAGAATTATTTCTATGTAACATTGAATTTATGCTATGAACTCCATATAGAGTACGATAGCAACATCACCATTCTTATTTATTTATTTAATACGGGGTCGCTAGGAGAAATTTGTTAATGACTTTATCCTCCTTCCGTTCCAATTTTTACAAAATTGCAACAGACAATCTATCAAACATTCGAAGCTTTTAATATATACCTGTCATCACTGTAAGCTGAACGTCTCTAAAAGCTAAAACATTTTGCTGTTATGGTGCGATATCTTTGCTCGTTACTTTTGCAATTACTCGCACAAAGCGAAACTATTACTAACGCTAGTGCAATAGTCTTCTTTAATATTTTATACTCACCACTGAAGGATGAGTGTCATTTTGTGGTAATGTTTCCAATAACTAAGAGGGAGCTTCAGATTTCCTATGAATTATATGTATTCTTGATCAATAGGAAAGTCTGAATTGTTTAATCCATGTCTGTCCATCTGTATGTTTGTGCGTCTTTGTGGTGTATATTGTCTACCTGGATGAAAAAATGAAAGGATCGACTTCAAATTTGACAAAAGCATTAGAAGTTCTTGCACGCAGCTTAGAATTAAAAATGGGGCAAATTGGTCAGAGCGCAAGCCCGCTGTGATGTGTAAAATGAATGCAATTTCGTTTCTCTAAATAAAACCGTTTGGCTTTTTTCTCATTACTCAAAAATTATAAAAGATAGGCTGAAATATTCCCCATTTATTTTGTGAAAAACTCTACTATTTATGTGCAAAAATGGTAAAAACCAGCCATGCCCACACAAAGTTACAAGTGATTACATTTTTTTTTTCACTTTTTTGATATTTTTTGCTTGTTAATCATAAAGTAAACAAGACAGAATGTTGAAAACCATACTGAACATTCGTCAAAGGAATATATATTTATTTATTTATTCATTCATTTAATTAAATAAATTCCGCTGCAGAACAATTCATTAGCTTAATGTAAGCTGCAAAATGATTTAAAATGTAGTATAGAGAAGAAATATATAAAAATAAATTTGTTATCAACATATACTATACACCAAAATTCAACTAAGCCCTAAACTAAGATACGCGGATATATATATAAATTTTCAGCAGTATTATAATGCTGTCAACATTATTAACGGACAAAACGGGTAGATCAACTAAGTTATAGTGATCATTGAACTTTTTACCCCTTATCCGAAACGGATTGCACAACTTATAATTGGTTCGGCATTATGGTAGCTGCAAGAGCACAAAGTGTCTTGAGACTTTACTGGGGATGTTCTAATAAACCCGGCGGATAAACATCTCCTTTTATTAGCATAAAGACCAAGTCTACACACCATTTCACACTTTTTTCAAGGGTAGGCAAATCAATGAACTGCAATCTATTATTATACGGTGGAAGAGGCAAGGCAGTATCCCATCCCAAACCTCGCAAAGCAATCATCAAGAAACCCCGTTGAACACACTCCAAGAGATCAACACGGTATGTAGAACTAGTAAGCCAAACTACCGACGAGTATTCAACAGTTGGTCTAACTAAAGATGTGAAACACTTGGCAATGTGTGGGTCTTTAAATTATTTAGACCATCCTTTTATAAACTCTCAAACAGATCTAGCTTTATTAACTGAAACTTCTACATGTGAGTTTTGTGTCGAAAACAACTCCTAAATTTTTATAACTGCAGACATTTTCTGGGTTGTGATTGTCAATACGGTAATAAGAGAGCAACGCATTACCACGCAAAAGACATCTTCTTACATTTCTTTGAATTCAGTATTACACTTTTGCTTGCACACCATAAACGCAGGCTTTCAAGATCAGAAGATTAGCACAATGTATTCAGTCGAAGGAGAGGGGCAGTTTAACGTCGCCTGCGAGACGACAACACGAGAATGTTGAATGCACTCCGGAAGGTCATTCACGCATAAAATAAATAAAAGCGGGCCAAGATGAATGCTCTGAGGAACACCAGTTGTGACGACGATTACACTGGATTGACAAGAAACCACCAACACGCGTTAGTTGCGCCTAGGGAGATAGCTCCTGAACCAGACCATCATAATGTTCGGAAAACCAATGCGATGTAATTTATGTTAGTTAACACTCTATGATCAACTCTGTCGAAAGCGTGAACGAAAAATGCTTTGTAAATTGGAGTACAAAATTCCAGAATATTGGCAGTTGATCTAGCTTTTAAAAAACCGTACTGAGAGTGCGATATGATATAATCGACCCTAAAACCGAAGTAAACGTTTCTGTTACCGGTGATTGAATTAGTTTGGGTAGTGCACTAATTTTGGCAATTCCTCTATAAATCTCAGTAAGTTTCCGAAAACACTTTTTATGAAGATGAAAAATAAAAGTACTCTTCCAAACCGATGGGAAGTGAGCTTTTTTCAAACAAACGTTAAAAATATGTGTAAGGTGCTAACATAGTAAATCAGCGCAATATCGCTGAATAGCAGACGGAACACCATCAGGACCAAGGTAGGTTCCAAAGTTGACAATGCCATAAATGCTTCTTCTTTGGAGAAGGACGTAGATGGAAAAATATCAAACGAACTAATACGGGTAATTATATATTCACCAAAAAAATCCGCGAATAGGTCAGTTACGACAGACGCAACGGGTGATTCGAAATTTCCAAAGCTCACAACGGAAGGAAATTTTCCTAGTTTTTTTTTTTTAGAATTTACGAATTTAAAGAAGTCCTTGGATTTTGTAACAAGTTTGCGCCTGGTTGCATTAATAAAATTGGAATAGAAAGTTGCTTTTAGGGAGTTATAATCTTCTCTAGCGCTAGAGTATAACATATAATCAATAAACAATCCAATACGACTGAAATTTTTAAACGGCCTACTTTTTTATTGCGGATCATGCGTAAATGCTTGCTACACCAAACAGAAGGTATGACAAGACTTAAAAGGAACCAAGACGAAAATTGAGAAAGAAAGTTGACTATAAATAAAGAATAACCCATCATCAATATCTTCATAGCGTAAGTCCCAGACAATGCCACCCAGAAATTTTCTAAGTTTGACGTAATTTGTTTTAGCAAATAAGCGCTGATGACTAATGATCGTTTGATTACTCGGGCCGTTGTCAGTTAGATAATTTACGGCCAGCAACAACGATGGATAATGCCCATCTTCAGGCGAAACAAAGAGATCATTTGGAGATAAAGATATATTAGTATCCCAGCAAAAAACTAACCCTTGCCTACCTTTGAAAAATTTTTCGCAAATTAATAAACATAAAAAGGGAATATAACAATCAAGATCATCGTTAGAAACCCATGACTGGAGTGTTGTTGTGTCTGCCTATAAAAGCATTAATGCTAAAATAAATATGGTGAGCACCACGACCTGGTAGATAAATCTTTTCTTAATAAGTACCAAATAGAAGAGGTTGGAGAGTAGAATGCGAAAAGCTAAGTATGTTAAATGCGATTTAATTACAGTGGACGTAGCGACATGGCAGATTAATTTTTCTTAAGTATATCTTGAAGTGAAGTAAAAGGTGAAATATCTTATTCACTTTTTACGACAATAAATAAAAGCATGGGGCGCCAAAGATTTTAATGGCGGCGCGTACGCGAGGTTCGGCCCTAGCTGGACATAGCTTTCTTACTTGTATATTTTTCTTTCTATTTCTATTTTAGCTTATGAATCTCTTCGGCGAGGTTGTCAAAATGGTTTTTTTTTTGGATTTGTGTCTCTTAATGAGTGTACGGGATATAGTTAAATGCAACTTTGGTGATGGATTTCTAAACTATAATTTATTAAATGCGAACAAAAAATTGTTCGTTTCCTAACTTTAATTTTTTTTCATTGACATTTGACCTATTTTTTTAAGGAACATTTGAGCGTAAATCTATTTCTTTTTCTTAATTTAATTTTTTTTTCTGTGATATGCAAACTTCAATTTGATGTTTTCTCTCATTTCTCAATTTGAATTCATAGCGAGCAGGTACTTTATCGCGGACAAACTATTTCGCTATGTTATTGCCAAAAAATAGGCTAAATTAAGGTCGTTCCAATGCTTATATTCTAAATAAAAGTACTTACCGTTTTCTTTGGCGATTGTCGAACGCTATGTTCACAGGCACATCCAACTCTAGATTCTCGACGTCGTCGATGACCTTAGCTAGGCTGTCAAACTTACGCGATGAGCACCGAGAATCATTAAAATGATTTAAGGATGGATAGGAACTGTCCGAAATTCTAAATACTTCCGGCTGAAACACGGCGTGTGGTGTGTAGCAGGTGAACAATACCCAGTAGCAGCCCCAAAGTAAAGTATGCCAAGAAATATGCGCTGGTCGTACATAAAGGGAACTCAGAGGTAATTTTGTTTCAGAATTTAGCGACATTTTATATTGTGCTTGCGTAGTTGTGCTCTAGATCACAAAGAGACAAAAGTAGATTTTCGGTTGAGTTCAACGAAATCCCCGTAAATGAACATGAAAAATTGCAAAAATATTTTCAAAACAATCTCTTGAAAGCGCTCTTGGATGCATTTGAAAAATTCCTGTGGTTATTGGAACGTTTCGAAATAAATAGTGAAAACTTAAAGAAATTGCTAGAAACATTTAAAATTTCTTTCATTCTTAAATTAGCGGTACCTTCTATAGAGTATTGTCCCGCATTTACTTATTATTTCACTCTTTACGAGACTGGAACTACTCTTGCTTGTGGTTTACCTCTCTCGTTTTTCAGATCTGCTACATGCCATAATGACCTTTGTAGTGTATAACTATAAAATTTTTTGTTTGCAATTTGGGATACGTTAAATGGTGCTATTGGAGACGTTTTCTTAGCATTGTAAGTTTCTAACTATAAGCAACCATTTAGCACATTACCAAAGTTGTTGAAGCAAAGTGATGTCACCGACCTTTCGATTTCACTTCGATTTAGGTTTCGTTCGTATCTGAATCTCATATTAGCCAAAGTTTGTGAAATGCTGTTAAATTGTGTTACGTTTTGTTTTGTATGTTTGGTGGAGGTCACAAGATATTTCTCTGTTTGATTTTTTCTTGTTGTCATCATCAGTTTTCAAAATTATTTTCTGGAAATCATCTAAGTAACCTGCTAGCCCTTCGCTCTTACTTAGCTGCTGTGGTCTTTCATTCTGTTTAAGTCATGAAATTACTTCTACATTAGACAGTTGAATTCCTGGTTAAATTAATATTTGATTTTTTGTCTTAATTCTTTCTTCGGTTTGGCTTCAGTTTGTCTCACGTTTCTAGGAAATTTCATGAGGTCATAATGATCATTTACCCCATTATTTTCGATCCGTTTGTTATTTGTCTCCATTATCGAATTTGTTCATTTGTAGTATGAATGTATTTATATATGCGCATATATATATATATATATATATATATATTTATATGTGCGCACACATTGATGTCTTTACATTAGTTCCTCGGTAGTATTTAATTTCAAAGACAATATCAATTATACAGGGTAGAATTAATCTTGTGTGTTTGAATCATTTCTTTCTCATATTTTGTTTTAGTGCATTCAACATTTCTTTAAGTTGATTAAACCGCACAAATACACAGAAAAGCGGTTCGATTCAGACGTACATCTCAATTAGAGAAATTATGCTTCATACGATTAACTTTGAGGTCCTAAAAGAGCATTGAAAGTTCCCGTTAACTACGTTTCATTTCGTAAAATTTCTAAATTTTACTCATTTTTAGTAAGTTGAGTGCCATATGGAGAAAAAGAAACAAGTACGTAAACCACAGGCCCTTTAGAGCAGCGTAATTTGCAATAGCGTAACGATTATTTGTATATAGTAGCAACTTGAACTCTCTCTCAATCATTCTTCAAATTTTTGTGCACGTAACCGTTTATCTTTTTGTTACACTTTAATTATGAGAATTTTTTCTGTTGTTTCACAAAACAAGGAGAAATAGTTTTGAAAATAACTTTATTTAAAAAGGCGGCAGCTACAATTTGAAAACTCTAAACATTAAAGTTCTAAATAAACAATCTACCGATTTTGAATGGAGTCCGGGGGACTCTCTGACTTGTCTTAAATTGAGAAATTTTTCTAATTTTATTCGTTGCAGAAATTCATATCATCTTGTGACTGAATGTATTTGGCGTGGAACGCTATTGGGAGATGGTTAAGTTGATCACAACATGAAACTGGTGGGATTAACGTATAAATGGGGGATATAAACATATAATTCACAACTTATCTTTTTACTGTTAAATTGGTGGGTGGATATTAACCAGACAATATTAATTGCATATAAACTGACCATGAGCATATTTTTGATAATTTTTTTGAGATAGAAGGAAAGAAAAAAAATATTTGAGAAGATTCGTATATTAAAAACTATTCATATTTAAAAGTGCCAATACCGGAACTATTCTCGTGAGACATTTCCAATGAAAGCAGCTCAGCGGGATTCGTCTATTTTGGTGCAAATTTGAATTGAAAAAAAGGAATCAGAAACATTAAAGTGAATCACGATTAAATACCCTATACCAACCTAGTCATTTACGTTACGTCTCCTCAAAATATTTTCAACGGCCCTCATCCCATGGCGAAATGACGTCAGTGTACCAAATTTCATCAAACTATCTAAACAATTCCGGTCTATAAATGAAACATAAGAAAACACGAAGGATAGGCAGGCTTAAATCGATTCAGAATCATTTTTTGAATCATTCTCTGAGTCGATTGGTACAATAAAAAATTGGTCTATATCAAGTCCTCTCTGTCTTGTATACATCGGAACAAATTTAATATATCCTTGCACCACAAGTGGCGTAAAGTGTACGAAAGAGACACAAGTCATTTAACCGACATGCTTACAGCAAGAAAATACGGAGGGTTTTTTGAAAATTCTGAATTTTGTTGTTTAAATGAATAACATAAATTTTCGACCAAAAAAGAGAGAATGTGGTTTCAAAGACACTGTACAGACTTCGGAAGGAAAGAATGATAATTGTAAGCATCCTTCCCCCATAGGTCTTTTTAAAAAACTGTCTTTCAAGGAAAACGATTTTGAAGTTTTAATATATGTTACAGATGTCCGTTGCAATTGCAATGATTGCAATACACATTTTATTTTTACTTCCATGTTTGAGGATTCCATCTCATTCTTCAACTTTTGCTCGGAAGTACCGCTTTTTACACTTCACTTATGTAGAATTGAAAGAGAAAACGGCAAGAAAATGTGAGATCCAACAGTTGGACTTATAATCAATATTAAGCACTTCATAATAAATACTTTCCAAAATGTTAAGGAGGTAGGGAAGTTATAAATCAACTGGCTAAAGTTCCCAGCAGGTTTAAGGAAAAACTTTTTTGCAGATAATGAATATTTTTTCACATATTCTGAAAGCTCCAAAACATCTATTTAAAAAAATCTATTAAATATAAAATCATTTTTTTTTAATGTACAGCGGCCATGTCTCTTAACCGATACGTTTGATTCGAAGTTCGAAATTTGAATGCAATGGTTTCCAAAGCTTGAACTTAGTGAAAGGAGACTATTATTATTCTTCGGACGATAAATCGCTCTCGCGAACATAACACCCTTGTACGTCTGCAAAATTAGTAAAGAGCCTAAAGCCAAATTTCAGGAGAGTGTGCAGTTCTTAGTTCTTGGAACGATGTGCTATGATCGCACTAGAAAGTTACATGCACTGCAAGCTGATAAGCATTTTTCCACGTGTTAGGCTTTAACATGCTATCGACCTTAGTAAAAACACATACGATCACTATCGATAAATAAGCCTTTAAATTTTCTAAAATTACATTTACATGATTGTTTATAAAAAGCCGACCTTGTGAACGTAGTTGTACTACTACTAAATAAAAATGCTGTGATTGCATTATTTTGCAAGTAAAAAAAGTGATTGCAGAGATTTAGAAAAAATACAAACATAATTCCATCATACAATAGAAAGCCAGATAAGGAACTATTGAATTATTTAATCACTTCGTAAAGTTTTCCAGACCGTTGGAACTATTTGCTGCAGGCGTCACAGATGGGGTGTAAAAGGAATATGCTAAAAATTAAAGCTTGAAATTTTAAAAGCTTTTTCTCTAAATCATGTTTTTCAATGTTACTGTGTCGCCATCTCCTTCAATTTTAATGCGATTGAAAAAAAAGCTTTGGGTAACGATTACATTTGGGTAAAGATTACAATTTTGTAAGTTTTAAAATTCGTTTACCAAATATCAAAACTCGTTGTCTAATGATTAAATATTCACATCTGTACGTATGCAGATACGTGTAAAAATAAATTTAAATTTAAAAATTCGATAATGTTTTCAAATTTCGAGGTAGTCTTCCGTATGTTTTTTGCATTTAGTTTGGTTTGCACCTCATAAATTTTCTAACAAAACGTTGTGCATAATTTGTATGCATTCTGGCTTGCACACACACACACATGCACACACACACATAAGCGTACATAAGTACAAACATGTTACGATACATTAACAAAGGAAATGTTTCAACTTACAGCGCATTTTCAAATCGAAAATCTACAACTACAACAACAGTAAATACAACAACCGCAAAAATTAATTGCAAATTAATTACGCACAATTTAAAAGCCCTGTGTGAAAAAGAGCACATGCAAAATGAAGAAAATAAATAAAAATAGAAAAAAAGAAAATATACCGCAAACCACTCAATAACAACAAAAAGAAAATTAGAAAAGGTATAAGAAAAACGGAAAAATTGAGTGAAGTTGCGCAATTATTTTTAAATATTTAGATTTTTTTCTTTTCATATTACGAATCGCCAAAAGAAATAGAAACCGATACAAGTGAGAAAGCCGAAACCGCTTTATTAATATACCTGTGGTCTGTGGCGTTAGCCATTAATTAACCTTAATCGGAAGGCACACGCTCTCACAAAGAGTAAAAACATATTCACGCATGTAGATGATTTCGATACAGTAGCGACGCATTCAAACTAAAAATGAGCTAAAGCATTCAAGGTGACGGACTGATAAAGCGACATCTATGTATTCGCCGGTGCTACTTAGAAAAAGCATGATGGGAAACGCAAGGAAATAGTGCTTGACGGGAGCGATGATTAATGTAGAATGATAAACCCTACTCTGAATACACTCAAAACGCCGCACGGCTACGTGTTTTAACGAATTTACGTCCGGCAGTTCTTATTTTTTGCTCGGTGTTTTCACTTTTTCAATTTCTACACTTCGGTTTCCACTGTGGTTTGAACGAGGGTTTTTTTCCTTCTTTACAGTAACAGGTGTTTCTTGTGACGACTATGGTTACACTGAATAATATAAATTTACACGACTGTAATGGTTCTCACCGCCACCCGCTTCAACTGAAATCGGTAGTGAAATACGTGAAATGCGCAGCACCTTTTGTAATCGTTTTTCCAAAGCACTTTTTGTGTAATTGGTTGAGTTTTCTTTTGCTATTTTTTCTTTTTATGCTATTCCGAGAAGAACTTAGTGCACGACCATTTAAAGCACAAGGACTTCGTTTCAGAAATAATTACCAAGGATTATTTATTTAAAAATTTTCTATTGCCGACGTGAATGAATGCGCCAACACTAACACAAGCACAACCATTCTTCACGGAGTTTAAACAGCGGCGATAACATGCGACCAGTTGCTGTGAGCAGCACGTTGTGTCTGTGCTCACGGTTGAAGAATCTTTTCAATTTCTGTTGTTTGCTTGATTTCGATGCCGCTGCTGCTGCGGCAACCAACGACGACTGACAGACCAACTTCGTCTGCGTACGATGCAAAACAAAAAGTTCTTTATTTTTCCATTCGATGTTTTTGCTAGGGTTTGAATCTCTTTGTACTTACTATGTGCGAGCGAGAGTACGCAGAAAGACATTATCAAACTCCCAAAAAGTAATAAACTTATACAAAATATTTTCGTCTTGGTCATTGTCTAATGTTTTTTAACTAAAAGTATAAATATTATTTTGTATCCGTAACTAGTTTTAAATTCATAAACTAACAATGGGTGAGAGAAGTTACTATCGTTTCATTTCTTAGAAGTCAAATGAGGACCGCAAAACGTATATATAGGATTGAAAAAAAAAAATCAGAGCTTTAAAAGGGTCAAATTTCTTGTCGTTAGACCATTGATTCAGCTCTTTTTCGTATATAGTGAAATTGAAGGCCATATCTATATCAAAATCAAACTTATGTATAAAATATGAGTCAATTGTTAATGGTGGGCATAAATGATTGGACACTTGTGTAAAAGTTGAAAATTAAAATGTTATTCTTTTAACTCAACTAGAGACATATTTCTCAATTTTGGCGTATTCATTCAAATTCCTCCTCATTTAAAATTTCCGATAAAAGTTAGATACAAATTTATGTCGACAATAAGTAAATAAAACGTCGACAGACTCGATAATAGCCGAAATAGGCTCGCATTCTAAGCAAGAGCACAATTGACCAGATATACGCAATAACTAATATCAGTGAAGGTTGTGAAAACGATACATTTTATGAACTCTTTTAGGAGTGGTTTCTTCGCAACCCTCCACAATGCAACCAACCTTTCAGCAGCACGAAGACACTGTATATTCGAACGTCTCTCTTTCAATACAAATATTCCACGGAATCACGTAAGTTTGCAATTTTGAAGCCACTCGTCTTGCAGTCATGCAAAGGAAAAAAGATTTTATGAGTGTTACGGACTTATTTTTATACAAACTGCAACCGGCACGCTTTATTTTTATACGAACTGCAACTGGCACGCTTTATTTCTTATGTAAACTGCAACTGGCACGCTTTCTTATATGACATGGGATTGGTTCACTGACGGAAGTGCAATTAGCAAAAATTTAATAGACTTTGCATTTGTAACAGGGAACGGGGAGTATGTTTTGCAAATATGGGTAAGAAAAATATGTTGTGGAGAACTGACAAAATACATGCGGTTGTTCTACTCTTCTGCACTTCTACCACAGTGTCTGAAAAACAAATACACTCTTAAGATTTTTTATCACTTATATTTATCGTACATTTATTATTTGCAAAGTGTTGTCCTTTCGTAAAAAATATAATTTAAAAGACTTATGATAAGTAGTAGATATATGAATGGAATAAGGCGAGGCATTTTCGCTCTGTTTTGCGAGAAATAATGAAGAAGCTTTAATAACTAGGTGCATATAATTTTTCTTCTTTTCCTTTTCATATCAGACCACGTAATAAATTGGCTTATGTTAGGCAAGATAAGAATTGCTGTAATGAAGCTGTGAAGCTCTTCAGATGGCCATTGCTTAGATGCTTCCCATTTTCCAACCCAAATGTTAACGTAACCAACTCAAAGCTCAATCTTCTTAAAAAAAAAAGAAGATAAATCCCTTATTTTGTTTTCCAAAATGAAGTTGTCTCATTTCTTGCTCTGAATAGAATTGCAGACCGTATGATCGTATGATAGTGGATTTAAATGTAAAATCTGTTTCAGATCGTGGATTATTGTTACGGAAATATTGATGAGTCAATTTTTTTTTTAATTTTTTTTCAATGCTTGGCTATTGCTTAGTTCAAAAATATCAAAGTCGTAGCTTGACTTATTCTTGATTTGTTCGATTTTGAAATTTTCAACAGGTAGCCCACATGCGGGAACATATAGATAATCGATTCGAAAAGTTTCTCTAATCAAAAATGCAGAGACTTTTCATACGCATAAAGATGATAAAATGTTCACGAAATTTTTCTTGATATATGTTTAAGTTATGTTGAACATTTAACACCTGACGGCTGCCTGAACGTTTTAGAGGCTTTTTCCTGATTATCACGATTACGATACTTTATGATTTATAAAATTTCTAAAGGTTCTAAAGGGACGTTAGCCACGTTTAAAAGAAAAGTTTTTATAAAGCTCTTATATATTCCTGCCCGTTGGTGACTGCATTTAAACGTAAATAAGAGAAAAGCCTCTGGTTTGAGAATTTTAACAACAGACTCACATCACATAAATATTTCTCTCTGCCAATATCTCTCTCTCTCTACAAAATCAAATATTTAATTTAAGTTTAAGAGAATAATTGTAAAAAAAGGAAAGAGTCCGTTTGTAGTTTGCACAAGCATGCTTATTCTCCGTTACACATACTAACTAAAAAATCTCCAAAATAAAGCATTCAAAGACAAACCAAAATTACAGACGGAGAAAGAGATTTTCAATCATTGTAAATCAAGTAAGAGCAGAGCATAGTTCAAGCTCTCAACAAGAGAGTGTGGATGAGACACTCAAATAGATTAAAAACTTTTTTCTCTTTTTGTCTCTTTTTTTAGCAAATTGTTAAGATTTTTTGCAATGCTTTGAAAACCTTTGATAAGTTTTCTGTGGTAATTGGAGAATACGATAAATCTTCTTACTTTGTCATGGGTAGTTGGTTTGGGTTAGTTTTTAATTTGGCGGGGGACTGGTTTTGCATCATGAGTTATGATGAGGTGTCCTAAATATTTGAGTTCTGGTTTTAGGAAACACTATTTGTCCGTGTTTGCCTTTAAATTGCGCTTTTCTAATTCGTCGTCAAGATAAATAGGGACTTTTCCATCTAATCCTGAGAGGGCTATTGTAAGCATTTTTTGAAAGCCATTGGATGTGGAAAATCTGAAAATCTGGTTTTTCTTTGGTACTAATAGTAAAAGCAGATTATAAAGCCTGGTGGAAGTTTCTATAGGGTCTTGTGGTAATAATTCTTCTTGATTGTGTATTTTTCATGTTTGTGCGTGAGGGAGTTTGCAGTTTTTCACTGCGAGGATAACGATCCTGTGAAAAATTTTATGCTAAGAAAATTAAAGCTGGGGTGGTCTCGGCGGCTACCCCAGTTGTTGTTACCTCCAGTATTCCTATTCATCTTTGGAATAAAAATCCTATTATTTCTTGTTTAAGTAATCAAAACTTTCGGCTAAAAGAAAATTTAAATTAATTGCCTATGCTCAGCTAACGCAACCTATCGTCATCGGGCGGAGCGGACAGTCTCCTGTCAAAATATCTCTGGTTCGGCATTTATCGCGTAAAAACTCAGCGGTTGGATACGGATTTGATTTCCGTATTATATTATCTCAACAGTAGGTCGGCCAAGAAGAAAGAGTACGTCGAATCTTCTTCTTCAGTATGAATCTAATCGAAACGAATTGGTGTTGCCAATCGGTTAGTTGATCACATTCGAAGTAACTCAACAAGGATTCCGTTCTTACCTATATAGTTCTTCCTTATTACAGCATCCCTATAATACTTACAAGAATAACTGGTTGCTATAAAAGAAAATGAGTAGGAAAGTAAGATGCATTTATTCCACTTTAAATCTGAGCAATAACTTATAACTACGAGCAGGGCCAACGCAAGTCCTGCGACTTTGGTCCTTACATTACATACGTTGGAGGTTGGTCATTCACTTAAATTTTTTTCAAATAAAATACTGACTGGTACTTTTCGAAAATTTAAATGATTTCTATTCTTTGGTTTTTATCGGCTGTACCTTCTTTCAATAGTTTCGTCTTTTCTGAGAATATGGAATTTCGAGATTTGCCTCTTCTGAGAATAAGCGTCAAAAATTTTGCCTAAGCAATTTGGCCACTTGTTGCGTTAAAAATTTTGACTTTTCTGAGAAAATTGAATTTCGAGTTTTGCCTCTTCTGAGAATAAGCATCAAAAATTTTATCTATCCAATTTGGCCATTTGTAGCGTCAAAAGTTTTGCTTCACAAACGTTATTATGAAGCTGTAAATCATTTTTAAATTGATTAGTCAAGTTTCCTCTCTCATTTAAATATGTTTTAACTGTATCCGGTACTACGTCACATGACTCATCGGCGCCACTTTCACTGACATATGCAACTTGGTATAGCACGCGCTAATGAATACGCTCGTCTTGTTGAACTTGTACCTCCGGTCGCAGTGGTTATAAGTGTTGTGTAAGGTGTACCATTGTCGTCGACGCCACTGCTTTATGAGTACTATCGCTACGCCAATTACATGTTTATCTGACTTCACAATGAACGTATCATTTGCACGAACAACATCGAAATTTGCGAAAACATGGCTGATGCTATGCCTTCGAAAATAGCCGTCACTAACCTAATTGGGCTGTGATCATGGATTGAACAAAATACTGCTGATTTTGATTTAAGGCTCGAGCATCTGTGATGATAATTGTGATGCGAGTTTTCTTGATGATTTGATGTTAAAACCTGATTTTCTTACTTCACAATGTCTTCTTTATATACAATAGGGCGCTAAATAAATAGAAAGATATCCTTATATTTTTTTACTTGTTCCTTCAGCACTATGCTCACTCAAACGATAACATTTATTGTAGAACTAAATAAGTTGACGAAGGCAAAATTATTAAATTAGTAATCAATTGTTATTAAACCAGTGAGCTTTTCAACACATATTTAATGCTATCTTACTCTTTCTCCCATTAAATCTTTACATTTTTTCCTACCTATAGAAATAATTATTTTCGGGTAGACAGGCCAGTCGCAGAAGTCCAATGAACAATAACACTAAATATTATCGATCATACCCTCACCACCAGCGCTACCCGCGTTGTCGCCTTTGTTGCTGTTCCAATAAAACAAATAAAATTTAATTATAACAACTGAAATGTAAAATAAAAGCAAAATTAAATCGGTAGGCAAAAGTAAACGTCTATGTCATTAATGCAAAACAAGGACGAACAAGTGAAGAGTCCTGTTGAAATTGTGGGTCAAGACTCTTAAATGTCATGCCTTCTGCCTAAGAGCAAGGATAGGGGACGCAGTAATAAACCATAAATATAAAAAATAAGCCTTGAGGCGACTCGTTGTTACCCAACAAGGAAGGAAAACTGCTCAATTTCCTTTATCTAACTAAACTATATTTAGATATTTACTAACGCTTAGAAGCTATTTCAGATATGTTTGCAGATTCGTCGGTTTAATTTAACTGTTCATCAACTGGCAAACAGATGCCTGCGAAGTAATTGGCAATGTCACCAACGTGTTAACAAAAATTGCACACTATCCTCTAGCAGTTGGGAGAAGATTAAAGCGCATATTACTGTTTTTTTTTTTTGGCGGCAGATAATATCCCTGTTAATACTCCCCTTAGTAATTGACCATGTGGTACCACGCGCATTTTGCGCAGGTGAATAAAATTAGTTTTTAATACCCACGTAGAAAACAACTTTTCCTTAACTATGGCTTGACAAATTTCAGTCTCATTCCTTAAGAAAAAAACAGCGCTATTTATTCCTAGAAATTCCAACTATAGGAAATAGGAAAATAATTTTTGAACACTGAATTAAATTGTAAACTCAGTTCAAATAAAGCCAACAAAACAAATGCAAAGAGCAACGAAATAAACGCTTTATTCAAGCAATATACGATATTAAAGACGAAATATAGTCAAGCATATTCCTACGCATATTTTTGAAAGTGCACTTTGCCGCTTTTTATATCCGCCAAAGCAAGGACAACTAATTGGACTAATGTGTATGGAACACTTCTAACAGATACGCAAGGTTACGTTCTATTACTCTCTCCGCCCACCCGCATATAAATTTCGGATGTTTCCCAATATGTAATACATTAGAAGAACTAAATACCAAACGATTTCTCGGCACGCATGCAACCGTTAAAAAACAAACACACAAAAAGGGAAGTTTTGTTAGGCACACTCTCAATTAAAAGCTCTACAGATCTACAGAAGACCACACAAGTCTACGCATAGCAAATGAGCTGAGTTTTCGTATGTTTCGAAGCATTCTTCGAATTCAAGGCTGCTATTATGCAAATATATCCCGAGTGGCTTATGTAACATACATTACAGATTAGTTTTTACATTGTATATTTCTTATTATGTTTTAATATAATAACATTGAAAAGTCCCCTCTGATTGTTGGAAACGCTATACACTGTTTTTTTAAGGATAATATATAAAGCAAATTATTTGTTTCCAATAGCAGTGCAAAGAATTAAAAACTACACTTGAAACGAAAAGGGACGGTCAGCGAATAAATCTCGAATTTCATTCTCAAAAGTCCTCACGAACTTTTCTAGCAGGCATGCAATCGAACGCATTCACTTAAGTCCAATATCTAATTTTGCACTTTCGCGCACGAATTTTTTGACTTTAACATAAAAATGAAATTTTCTTTTGAAATTTTCCTTTAATTTTCTTATACATCCTTTTAACTTTCCTTACGAAATAAATATGCGCTCGTTTTTAGATCACTTCGTTTTTCCCATTCAATTTTATCCGCTTAATCGCACTAGCGCGCCGTGCCCACAACTGCTTTTAAAAATTTTAGTTTTGATAATTTAAAATCCTTTGAAGAAGCATTTACTTCGCACACATTTTTGTGGATGCCAATTATTTGTTCCAAGCATTAATTCCACGAGAGCAAACAAAAACAACAAGGAAAGCACACAAAAAAAGAGAAATAACAAGTGATTTAAGCTTTGTCTATTTTTTTTTTGAAAATAAAGTACAAATCTGGAAATAATATTAAAGAATACATATAAGGAAAATATGTAAAACTTTTAAATCCGTATAGAAGTATTTGGAACGATTAACCCGGTGGACATTCTAAAATCAGCTTCAGAACAGAATATCAATTCAATATATTACTTTATTAAAACTATTACGGTCAATACCAAATGTATTTTTATAAATTTGAGCCGATAGCCTGTGTTGCTAGTGCTGAATATCTGTTTTTAGTCTAAGAATTTATTTCATTAGTCTAAAAATTTAATAATAAGTAAAAGTGAAATTTATTAAAAATAACTATAATTTTTAAATTCTGTCAACCTATTAGTTCAAGCATTGTTGACATAAAGGCCAGTAAATACATTACAAACAAACATAACGTATATTGAAAAACTTTTGTAAAAATAAATACAAAAAGAAGATTAAAAAAAGAAAAGAAGCGGAGAAATATAAGACACAAAAAAAAATTGGAAATGAACAGATATTGGGTTTTGTTTTTTTGATCTCGACTTACCAAAAGCTGAATATGGGTGATTGCTGTAATGCCTATACAGTAGTATATGGAATTTCTGCGATGATAGCCAAATAATGGAGAATGATGATACCAGACAGAGGGCTAAATGGAATGAAAGAACACGCTTTGCATTTTTATCGTCTAACACAACCGCAAAGATAAGATAAGGAAATTAAAATAGTGAGAATGTACGCTGCGTAGAAGAGGTCTTGATGTCCAGTTTGTATTCCAGCAATCATTTCGGAATTATTTTCTGACTCAATTTAAGCATGTCTGTCCCTCGTCCAAACGTTTGTCATATCTTAGGTGGTATAGTGTATAAGTCGCGAGAACCGTAAGTGCGTATACATATGGATTAACGCCATATGAAGAAAAGAAAACGGACGATAAGGTAAAACAAACAAATGATAAACATACAGTTGACGGACACAAAAAAGGGGAGGGATAGCAATACAGACTAAATTTCCGTGTACTCAATACTTTCTTTTATTTTCTTATTTTTATTTTCTCTTGCACACGTCATAAATACGCATATACACATTCAATAGACATTCGTACATCTCGACATACAAATTGAGTGAATGAAACGAATCATTTAGTGTACCAAAACTCTAATGCTGTTAGCCCAAAAATTAGCGATTTAATGTAAGAAACTTGTAACCGAATATTTTTAAGGATTCGGGCGCACTACACAGTGCAGGAGTGTAAAAACCAATACATATACAACCAAGAGGAAAGTAAGAAACTTATGGCCGATTATATCTGCACTTTCTTTAGCCACTACCGCTGTAAAAGAAAACATACAAACTCTTATCATTGCTATTTATGAGTAGTAAGTAAGAAACCCCAAAAGCAGATATGTATTCAGTTATATTACACTATAGATGTGTCTGTGGATTGATTTGGCTCATTTTCAATGCAGACCTGTGCAAGAATTTTCAATACTCCTGCCAAATTTGAAACCGATTACTTCAACTTTGTGGCGAGAAGAATGTGTACCACAGACGTTACACGCGGACATGTGAATATATCTCATTTTTCGATAGCAAGTATAAAAAATGAAAAAAAAGATGCAGGAAAATGTTTCAGGAAAAAAGAATAAAAGGCTTCCACGTAGCTTGTAGTGTTGTTTAAAAAAATCGTGGCAACTTTGTGAGAAAGTAAACTATAACTTACATTATAAGTAAATTTAAAAATGTATAGGGAAATCTAGAAATTTAACAATAACTTTAACAATAATTTGTAATCTGAAGAATCAGAAGCTGAGAAGTTTTAGTTTAGGGTGAAATTTGGATATTCATCGCTAAATCTCAGCCCATTTCAAATAATGCAATCTATCGTATAGAGTCGTGCCACAGCTTACAGAGACAGACTAAAAGAATTCTGAGTCATGTCGCTGTTCTATATTTCTTACAAAGGTATTCTTTTTCTAGATTCTACATTCTTTCAAAATAGTGTGCAAAAAATGTACAATTTTGTGGATACCTGGTCACAGACGGGTCCTTTGTAGGGTGAGTAAATAAGAAGCTATTTTTTTAATTTGAAATAAAAACAAAACGGTAAAAAATGTCAATATGACATTTTCTTATTTTATATTATTGGCTCCTAACATTTTTATTTAAGAACGATTTCATGTAAATGACAGAGTCTGGATTTTTGTAAGTCCTCAATACAATAAGGCTCCGTATCCGACAACGATGAAAGAATTATACTTTTTCAATTTCTTAACAGAAAAACGGTGGAAAAACTATACTTTTTCAATTTCTTAACAGAAAAACGATGAAAGAATTATACTTATTATATAACCAGAAAAAGCTAATATTTGGAGAGCTTTATGTAGTGTAAACGAACTTGTTAAGCTTCGTTACAAAGTTGAGAGAGAGTTTGAAGCGCAGGTGGCTTCTAATGAGGTAAAGCTTTAAGTGCTTCGTATTAAGGCACAAAAAAGTGCCTAAGCTTTGCCTTACTCATTACTGCTTTATTGGTAACATTCATTCAACAAGGATCCACAAGGAAAATTGATCTTCTAAAATCCGATAAAGAATGCGCAAGCTTGCCGAACCTTAAGCCGTTTTGGAAATGTCAGAAGAGGTCAATCAGCGAGTCCGGTGAAAACATCATCATCAAACGATAATGGAATTCGCTTATAGAGGTATAATAAAGGCAGAGTTGTTTTCACTCCAAAGGCAATAATTTCGTGTATTTACGAAACCTTTTAACCAAGAATGCATTTCATTACTGGAGATGATTTTTTCATAAAATCATCGGTCTCGAATTGCTTTAGAGCCCAATCTGCAAAATTTTTACGCAACAAACGGTCCTTTGATTTAAGTTCGTGGGTATGCTGAATTTTATACGCCTTAAAACCGAAATCTTTATGAAAAACATTCCATGCGACGCCATACGAAACTCCGAATTTTTAGAACGATGTCTAATTAATTGCTCTTGATTTTTATCCACACTTTGGTTCACAACATCAACAAATTCACCGGTATATGTGCGTTGTAAACGCATTGGATTCTTAACATCACAAACACTATCATTTATCCCCAATTTTTTAATTATCTGTTGCAGTAGTTTGCAACTGTTATGCAACTGTGTTTCTTTCCATATTGATTCGTCAAACAAGTGAAACGCAAATACCAATTTTGCCGGCAATCTGGGAAGAAAATGGGCAACACAATGTTTTAAAAAAATAAACAACTTATTTAATTACCATGGATATGATAACGTTCTCATTTAAACTTTGTCTTTCATAGCGGATAATAAAAACAGTTTGGCCTTCCCTGAGGTAACACGTAATTCTTCTCTTAGCTTACAAGTCTAATTTCAAAATAGAGTTACGTCTCTGCCAAAGATCAAATTAGTTATGTTGCAGCTATCATATTTTTTTATGTTAAAAAAATATCGTAGATAGGTTTTCAATATTACAAATTGTTTCTAAATGCTTCACTGCTATGAAATTACTGTCCATGGTTTTCAATTTTTTTTCTTAGTCGAACGAAACAGATAATTTTTCAATGTAATTTTTACGATATCGTCAAAAATGAATCATTGAATAGTGGTTGTAATTTCAACATTATAAGGAATTCAGTTAGTGTAAATTACGAAAGTGGTCTAAGTCAAAAATTTTAAGAAATTACATATACCCATTCACGGCGGGTTACCTGCATCATGTAGCTGGTGACTGGTGAAAAGGTTGACAACAAGACATCATTGCAAGGAAAGAAAAAGAACAATAAATAAAGGTAGTTACGCGTAAAATATCACAAAAATTAAGAGAAATAATGGCGAACAATACACGACAAAAAAATCAAAACTTGTGAGTGCCAAAACTTTAAAAAAAAAAAAATTTTGCTTTTGGTTAAAAAAAATCTTCAGATCGCGTAGAATATTATGAAAGCAAATCTAATTTTGCTAATTTCTGGAAACTAAAGGATTTTGAAACCCAGAATCTATATCTGTGTACTGTAGTTCATCGACGATTATTAAAACAAAGGCGGCCCATAACTTTTGAAGGACCTATGAGAAAATGCAGTTGGAAGAAATAATAATTCAAAAGCGTCGGGTTGCAGGAACTTTTTAGATGCCTTCAACATTTCCGTAAGGCGGTTAACTCGTGGTCTGAGTGCTGAAACACCTGGAACTGATCGTCGTGGGCGGATGCCTGGATTTTCGCGAAAAACATATGAAGTTAAAAGAAAGCCTCTACGGGAGCTTGTTACACTCTTGGTCGAAAATATTTGACTCCTGATTTAAATATTCGTTAAATATGTAACCTATATGAAGAGTGAAGGTGGGGGAAATAATCAATCGTTTGTTGAATAATGGATCTACAGGAAAGTATATAATACTAAATTTAATTTAAATTTCCATACTTCTCAAAAGACACATGCCAAAAATGCGATTTATTCAACGGAAAAATGCAAGCAGGCAGTAATGAAGAAGAGAAATTACATCTTAGGCAAAATCATAGTTTGCATTTGCAAAATGCCGTATGAGTTAGGAATTATCTTGCAGAGGAATAGAAAGAAACAAAAGTAAATCCCGGGGAATATTAGGGATTCTCACTTGATTTGCAAAAATCACCCCGTATTCAAAGCTTTCTGCTTCGTTAGCTTATTATAAGCGAAATACGTATGTATACAACTTGAGTTTTCATAATTTCCATGATGACAATGTCAGAGAGGCGCACAGGAAGTTGTATCACGCATTTTAATGCATATGGAGGATATAACTACTCAAAAACAAGTAATAGTTTAGAGTGATTCTTGTTCAGGCCAAAATCGGAACATTAAAGTAGCGTTGGCATGGATGAAAATTGATCCAACGCAATACTTCTAGCCAAAGAAAAGTTAAGGCAGTGACAGAGAATTTGCTTTATAGTGAGAATTTGCTCACAATTGCAGATAAGGGAGGAAGGCTGTTTTAAGATTCATTGGTGAGTTGCAATTGTATGGCTAAGGCGAATTCTCGAAAATGTTTGGATCTTAATTTTCTGAGCTTTTGTTGGATATAAAAGTGGAATTAATTCAGGGTTAATAGTGCTGTTGATGGTATTGTAGGTATTCTTCTGTAATTTTCTCTTTATTTTTTTTTCCAATGTATCTTTGAAGATCCAACTTTTCCATGACATCATCCATAATTATAGATGCAGAAGCAGCATACTTTGCCGCTCGATCAGCCTGCTCATTTCCCAATAAACCGTTGTGACTTGGTACCCATAGCATTTTAATTTCTTAGCCTGATGTTGTAATGATATTCCTTAATTTGTTGATGGTGCTCCATCTCGAAGTCGAAGGATTTCGTAAAGCCCCTAATACAGACAAAGACGGTTTTGACTTTGTCTTTACGGAAAAGGTTCGCAGCGTGAAGGACAGCTCTGCCTTCGGTTGTGAAAGTGGAAGCACTTTTGCGAAATATGTGATTGAGAAGAACCTGTTCTGAAGCATCTACCATGACACAAGCAGGTGGCAGACAACAAGCCATGTGAGCCATCTGTATGTGAATGATTCCGACCATTAATCTCCAGCACTTGGGGTTTTTCAACAATTAGACTCCTGAAGACGTAATTTGCAGTCTCTTCTTTCTTGTGCATAGACAGCGAAATGTCAAAAGAGCAGTCTCTCAAAATCTATGGTGGTTTAACACCAAAATAGCGGAAGATTTTTAAGGGAATGTCCAATTTCTTTGCGACATACAAACAATAGTCAATTGCAGATGGTGACTTTGGAATTTTCTTCGCAGTAAAAATCTTTCTCAAGTCATCACCGAGAATAGATTTGTTTGAATTAAGAAACTTGGGCACTATTTTAGCTTTTAATTCATAAAGTCTATTTTCTAAAGTTGGGAGACCAGTTTCAATTATAATATTATTTATGGGCGTCGTCCGAAAAGCATAACAATTTGCTCTGAAGGCTTGGTGATAAACCGGTTTAAGGATGTTGATATTAGATTTGCAGCTATTGCCATAAATTATCAAAGCGTAGTCCATCTTGCTTAAAACAAGCATTTTGGTAAGATAGGGAATAGTGTTAATGGCTTTTCCAAGCAACGTACCGTATGAAGTTCGCCATTGTTGAAATGGACTTTTTTAACCGAAGGCAGTGTGTTTTCCAACGATATTTGTTGGAAAATTTCCGGCCGAGAATACGCGTCTGCACATTGTGCATTGGTAAGTCATCAATACGCATCAGTCGATTTCCTGCGTCTGCTTTCGACAAATGCGCATTTTTTTTGATTTTTGTATAGAAATTTTATCGCCCGACAAATTTGCCCACGTGGAGATCTCTCGTTAAATACCTTCGAGGATTTGGTTGCCTTCGTACCATTTTTTTCTTTTGTTAAAATGTGCACATCGTCCGCGTAGAGACAATGTTCGATTCACGGTACACGGCAACGAATTTTACTAATTTCATTGAAAGCGATCTGAAAGAGCGTGACAGTAAGAGTAGCGGAAAGGCACCAGAAAGATGATGGTTAACTCTAACTTTAAATCGCCGGGACATGAATGATTTGATGTAGTTGAAGAATTTGGGTTCAACATGGTTTCATGAAGCTTAAAATAACATGAAGACCAATTCTGTCAAATGCTTTTTCCAAGTCAATTGAGAGAATTGTTACATGATTCCTTTCAGATACTGCTTTGGTTGTAAAATAATTAATATGTAAAAAAGCGTCGATGCACCCTCTACCCCGTTTGGAACCATCTTGCTGTTTTGTAATCATGTTCTTGGACTCAGGAATCCAAGATCTTTTCTAATACTTTTGAGAGACAAGATAAAAGAGACATTGAGCGATGGTCCGATGCGATGAAGACATTTTTTGACTTTGAAATTGGAACAACTGCTACTAGTTTCCACAGTTAGGGTATATGGCCAGTCAAAAATACCGTATTATATAGGTCCACTAATTTCTTTCTACTTGAATTAGACAGAGCACTGATCATTTGGTAGGAGATGCGATCTAAAACCCCCTTCGATTTGGAGAGACAAGTTTCAGGTTCTAACGTAGATATTCAATTTTCCAGGAACATGACACATCTGTCAATAGCATTTGAAAGAAAAATTGGAGTCCTTTCATTTTCGATAAAAACACTGGAGAAGTTGCTGTCAGATGGGTTTTCCAAAATATTTCGAAATCTTATCTGCGTCAGTTAAAGTTCGATTAGGAGTGCAGATGGCAGAAATTTCTTTGAAATTTGAAGTCACATTGAGTCTGTTGATTTTGTTCCAGACAACATTCATTTCTTTGAATTCTTTTTGAAAAAGGTTCAAAACTGAGTGCCTCTGAGTACGGATAATAAATTATAGAGTTCTTGCTGAGAAAACGATTGCGAAGGTGGGATATAGAGCGAAAGCACTGCAAATTTTATGTTAAAGATTATTTGTATTGCTACGCCTTGTATGTTTGAGCTTAAATTAATGCGTTTGTGAGGTGATGATTTTTTGATTTTATAAAAACACCAACTCCTTGTTTGGAATATGAATTCTGATCAGCATTCGTGAAGTATCCACTGTACGATTTGGGTGGAATAGGATTAAAAAAACTTCTACAATGGGTATCTTGAAGGGATGTAAAGGTTGGAGTAAAATCACTTGTGAGTGTACGTGTTTAATCAAAATTATTAATAAGTCCCTTAATGTTCCACTGTAGAATTTTAAAAACTTCATTTAATTGTAGTGACATGGAAACGAAGTGGTAGGTGGGTTATGTTGACATGTCAGCGTCTCCATCGAATATGCCGCTATAAGAATTTTGCGTGAATGATTTATTCTTATCAGCACAATAATCCGTACTTAGGTGATTGCGTACATTTGAAGTGCAACTAGTGGGGGCACGTGAGTAATTTGAAATTGAAGGTTGATTAAGGGACGAAAGATTAGATTCACTGCAACTTTTGATTTGTTGGCTAGAGTTGAAAGCTGGTGATTCTGTGGAATCTAGTTTGTTAAGCTTTAGGATACCTCCTGATGTTTTAATTTTTTCAATACTTGCTGTTACTTTGATTTTTCAATATGGTTTTTGGCTGATGGTAGAACAGGTTTGTCGTTGGAAGGATTTGGAGTTAAAGGCTTATTAGGCTGGATTTGCGAGGCGACGGCAGCGCAGATATTACTTTTGTTAATTCTTTGGGTTCCAATTGGAATATTTCCCGGTACATGCATCGCTCTTCGCCCCTGCTACACTAATTTTCTGTTTTAATTTTTAGACATTCACGCATTTATAGATAAACTGGCCATTGTTGCTGACAATTGCAATCTATGTAGAAACTACGCGTACAGCTTTCAGCATGTGGAAGAAGACCACAGTTAGCACAAGATGATGCACTCTTGCATCTTTTTGCAGTATGACCCAGGCGTTGCCAGTTTTTGCACCTCATGGGATTTGGAACGTAGAGTTCCACTTTACACTTACACCAAGCCATATCAACTGTTTGCGGTAACCGATAGCGATCGAAGATCATAATTATCCTTCCTGTAAGAGCAAGTTTTTCCGTCGTCATTTAATATAGTAAATTCATAAACTTCAGTCACGCCTTGATCGCTCATTTCGCGAACTATTTCGTCTTCCGGTTCATGTTTTAAGCATAGGGCATAAATTACGCCTTTAACTGAGTTAAGTTTGTCATGTAGTTTAGCGGAAATTGGTCATCAATTTGCTAGTGATTTTAACTTTAAGAGGTTTTCCGTCGCGCGCGAGTTCCCAGCGCGGACAAGTAAATTACCATCGCGCAGAATCGAGATTGTGTCAATATACGTTGTAATGCTATCTAGACCTTTTTTTATAGCGAAAGGATGGATTTGTGAAATTGTCATTCTAGCATCCTTTGAGAAATAACCACACATTTTTTGTCAATCGGAATGATAATTCTGATTGGTAAAATCGCAGTTCGAATTTTTGAAGCATATTGTCTTTAATGGTGTTTTTTTAATATATACGGAAAACCAAAGCACACGCGATATCCGCGATAATCAGCGAAAATACTGAAAACACACGAGCCAAATATACGAGAAGACCGAAACAATCAAAAAATCGCGTGAGTAGAGAACAAAAATTTTAGTTAGTTTTGTTCTTCTGGTCATCGTAAGGCTTTTGGGTATATTGGAACATCGAAGGTCGAATTTCTACGTGAAATATTGCGTACATTAAACGATATACGAGTGTAAAATTTCAAGTGTCCTCTCATTGTATGTCCCTTTATCGTAGATAGAGCAATTTTAGTTGTTGAAATTTGCGGCGAATCGTACTTCGATCACGATCAGCCATCCAACCGCCAAAAAGGAACCCGCACAACGGTATTCAGCGGTGTAGCTTTGAATAAAATGAAAATGTAGAGAAGTTAGATTATCGCAACAGTGTTACTGATAGATGTAACGGCGAAGGAAACGATTCAAAGCCTAACAATTTCACGATTTTCACCGATCTCACTGTATCGCAATACCGAAGTCGAAGTATACGAACGCTTCAATTTTAGATGTTACTTTAAGGCACACGATATGAATTATACTATCATGCAATAATTTTTTTCAACTAAAAAATGTGGCGGGAATTAACGAAAAAAGAAATAAAACCCCTTTATTTTAATATGTTTTCCTTTAAAAATTAAGATTAAGAGGTATTGCCAAACTTAACTATTTGAGCGCATTATATTGTGTCGTATTAATTTTGCCATTAAGCCCGAACTAACATGCATTTTTAAAGGGTAGTTCTGCCACCACTTAGCTTGTAGAATTTTGCTTGTAATTCATTTAAAGCCTTCTGTATAGGCACAGTATTGGGCGTTATTATCAATTTAAGTAAGACGTTCATTAGAGTTAACTACAAATTATTACAATGGAAATTACGTCTTTTAAGGCTCCCACCTTATTATTTATTTAATTGATTATCCCCCACTTAGGTTGGAGAATATGGAATTCCCACACAAACAACACCAATAACTGTGAATGTGCGGAGATAATGGTCTGGAATCTGTTACGAAACTTGCGTCCATCCAGCTCAAAAGTTTCACTTATTAAAACGGTCGCATACAGTCAAGATATATGTGGATATTAGAAAAGTTTTATGTTCGCGGTGTAATGTTAAGACTAAAATCCTTGGTCTATAACGATGAAGCTCATAGGCTCTTAGTCAAAAAAGAAAGTTATTTATAGTTTAAATTAATTTATTTATCCGAACACGAGTCTAAAACTTTATACGCAAACTATAGAATATTAACCGCTACGCCACTTATAGTACGTAGCAGCCCGGAGAGCTTGCGATAGATCAACCTTTAATTACACCGACTGATTCCGAATCACTTTCTGAATGGCAGGAAATATTAAGCCATTATGTACCAAAAAGATTTAATTTTTATTATTTTATGACGAAAATTGGTCCATAACAGCAGTGTAGGTACAAATCGTAAGAAATTCAGTCACGTACGTCTACCTGTTTGGATCTCATCTCCTATGAAAAATAAGCCTTATATAGGGATAAAATCTAATATATAGTTTTTTAAGACAAAAACAACAGGGAAATAAAACAGTCTCTGACAAGAAAATTACATTTGCTAAATTTGCACCACGTTAGTTGCTAGTGTGGGATATCTGATAATGGGCTCGCCCGACTATAGTGTGCCTATTTAATGTCGCCTTACATAGAAATAAAACAATACTCAAAAATAAAAAAGTAAGACAATTATATTCGGCTGCGACCGAATCTATTCTAGTCGTCGTACGAAAGATTACAAAACCAACAAAAAAGCGAAATTTTCATATTCTGTAATATTGGATAGGCGTGGTGGACTATTTGCATTTTTGTGGAATATATTTTTATTGCATGCCTACAGTAGTTTATTAGTAACGACCAAAACACCCGGAACGCAAGAATCAAAAAATTTAAGTTCAAAGTGTAAATGGGGCGTAACGTGCGCGAATTAAGGTTCAGACAATTGGACATTATCGAATTTAGAGGTTTAATAAGACAAAAATCTTACGATAACCATTACATGTAATTTGCGACTAATGTAATTGTTCGCTTAGGAAGGATTGAAAAAAACTTATGAAAATATGTCTTCAAATTGCTGCCGAAATAATAATGTTTAAACGTCATTCCAACTGGTGACTTAACAGATGTTTAGCTATTTCATTTCTTTTTGATCCATTCATCTATTTAATTTTAATTTATTTCACTTAATGAAGGAATACGCAGTACAACGGTTGGAAACAAAATTTGCGATATGCGATATCAATATATGCTTCAATATATACTTCAAATGTTGATATTTCGATTCGAGTTTCAACAATTCGGGCATTAGGCTAAGAGGGCTCTATCAAGCCCAACGCAAAAAAAATCTGAGTTATTTATATCAATTTCTGCCTTTTACATAAGAGGGATATAACTACTTGGCAATATGTTTATGTACGACGTAAATCTTAGCATTTTTTGAGATATAAAAAAAAACAAAATAGCAATAGAGCTGAAAAGAAATGACGTATTTATCTGCATATACGAGTTTACCCCTCCGCTACATATTATTTTCTTTGGGGACATAATCACAATTAGAAGTGGATTTGTTTTTAAAGAAATGCACGGTAATACTGAATAGGACTTCTTCTTAAAGGCGTGTCTATAGATAACCAATGTAAATCTTATTATGTCTACTAATTCCAATTACTTACTAATAGTAAGCTTATTTTTCTTTATTGTAGCGCAAAAAGGAAAATGGCCTAGTCCGGTGCGTGCACCAGCAACACGGACACATTTTGAGATAAATTATATTAAAATTATATATTTAATCTGGGGGCTCATAGATTTCTTTCTAATTTTCAATTTGTTAAAAATTATTGATTGCATTAAAGTACCTGTGCTGATTGACTTTTGAGTGTAATAATAAGGGCAAGTCGAAACAAACTTCTCACTCTCATAACAATTATAAAGCTTTAAGGAGTTTGAAAAGATAGATGTGCTTCTGAACAGTGTTTGTAAATTTCACACAACGAAGAAAAAGAAGAAATGTAGATATCAACGTAGTCCAATTTGACACATATGTCAAAAATTCACTCATACCAAATTTAGCGGACAATGCGACTCCCAACACCAAGCATCTGATAACAAATATATAAATGTTTCTCTACAGTTTTTTATTTGAACGCAGTTCTATCTTCGACTTATGGAAGAAGGTTATGTTACAACAAACACTTAAAAACACTTCCCTTCGACACGCTTATGCCCTTTAAATGTTTTCTTTAGGTAAAAAGATTTATGATTTATTGCTTCGGCTAGTATTTAAACTAAGAGCAATTCTACTTTCCGCTTTTTTTGGTCATTATTTATTGACGCTAGCATATGCCACGATAGAAATTTTTACGTATATTTCATGGATAATTCTACAGTTAGTGTACAAAAGTTGCACAAATAAGTCATGCGTTTTTCTCTTCATTTAATAAAATAAAAATAGTAGGTATAAAAGTTTCAGTCATAACCGAATATAATTTTCTCATTTCTCTGTATTATATTTGCAAACTTTTGCTAATTATAAAAAGTAAAGTTACCCGTTTTTGTGCTATAACATCAAGAGTTTTAAGTTACATTCAAGTAAACAGAAACGATTTTTTCTTGGAATATTTTACTCCTCGTCAACCTTACACAGTGGCTTATAGTAGACAGACAGGCGAATTTGTAATAAACAACCTTATTGTACACTCGCTACCTGATGACGAAGATGTACTTGTTTTAGTCATTCCATTTGTAACATATACAGGTACGCATCGGGAACTTTTTAAATTTCATAAATACGATCACTGTAGAACTCAATTCAATAGTTGAAAGAGTAAAACTATCCCGTAAAAATTGTAAAGATTTCAATTTATTAACACAGTGGCGTCTTTTGTATACTGCAACATATTCTAAGATTACCGCAAGAAATCAAAAAGAAAAAGCTAAATTTCATATCAACCCTGTTACTGCATTTGAACTTGTGAAATTGAGCTGGTGAATACGGCCCTGCCGTAATAACTGGTAGTCGTGAATGATGTGTTTTTTGTACACATAAAATTTAGTCGACAATGGCACGACTTTTGTTCAAAGGCGACAAAAACTAAATTCTGAAGTAAAAATTTATTTGAACCCCTAGTAAAAGTACTTTTACTCTGTCAATAGCAAAGTGTGAATTCTTTGAAGCAAGTTTGATATCTAAATAGTAAAGATCTACATTGTCACTAAAAAAATAGCTGGCTTTAGAAATGAAGAATATATATATTCCTAATTCGTTTTTATCCATCCACTTCTATCTTAGTCTCTTTGTTCCTTGCTATGGCCCCCACAGTCATGAAAATTAACACGGAATATATGCGTATTTGCAAGTGTATCCTGAGTTAAGACATTGTTCGCTCATGAACCCAAAGTGCGAAAATCGAAAAAAAACAAAGGTGCAAAATATTGTTTTAAATTAGTTATTATCTATAATGGATATTGATCTAAACTTTGGTCTCTTTTAGGCTAACTGAAAAGTTATTGTGTAAATTTTATAATTCAAAGGAAAAAAAGAACTTTCATTACTCACTATATTCTTCTGTAAAACGAATATTCTTCTTCTTGGCATTGTTATAATAATTGCATTGCAATTTTTGTCCAGATATTCAAAATATCCGTACATTGCGGCTGCAGTCGCTTCATTTAGTCAGAGATGCGTAGTTTCAGATCAGTTGAGTATCCGTTGAGTAAGTGTAATAATTTGCTGTCCCAAAAGTTGTATGCAACGTCTTGGCCCGATTATATTACCAATTTAATGATAATCAATCAACACACAAATAAACAACTTACGTTTAAGGAAGACTCCACAATTGTCTACCGATATTGCGTATAATGTATGGATAATATAGATGAGTTAATGCAATATTGTTTGCTGACGAAAAATCTGTTGTTTATAAGCAAATCTGGTGGTTAAGAAACCAAGGTGTATTAATTATATTTTTACCTCTAATATCTTTACTATGATTACTAACTGATAACTAGAGGCAAATAGCCATAAACTGTGGAATATAACACGTGGGTATATAAGTACTGGGGCTAAGTGAGAAAATGAGCTTTTTTTGCGAAATTTGGCTTTATTCGCCAACCTAGTCTTCTTTAAGAGTGAAACAATCAGCCCAATTTTCTAGTATTACTATGCCTCTTTCAGAGCCTCCAGATAGTTCTATTGTCGTTTTTTTTTTTTTAATACGGCCAATCATCCATGGAATGTCTGCCATTCGTGTAAAACAATGGCAGTCAAAAAGTGCAGAAAAAATAGAAAGAAGTGAGGCAAGTGGCCATAGCCTAGTGTATGCGCGCCCCAACGTTAAGCGTTACGCCTTTATCAACTGATTCTAGTCACGAACAAACTGAATTTTATCACATTGAGCTTCGGACCTGCGAACACTGTCTGCTGATTCCAATCTACTACTAGGGGATCGTTTGTTTACAGAACGATTTGTGCAGATTCTCTTCTTGTTCAGATTCAATGACGAAGGATTACGGACTTCAATTTTGCCATTTCTGTATGGACCATTATGCATAGTGAAGCAATGACGAAGGATTGCGGACTTCAATTTTGCCATTTTTGCAACTGTGACACGATGTTTTGTGCCACTGCCATAATATATCTTAGTCAATGCTGAGCTTCCCAACATAAATCGGATTGTTCGTTCCTTTGCAAACAACAAAAGTGGCTTCACTAAGCATCTGTCGACAGGCATTATATAAATTTTTTGTTAGCGATGACGCGTACTTATCAGTCCTGGAAGTTATTGACATATTTGTTATGCAACGCACACCTTAGCGTTAGCGAACATAAAGCAGCTTAAATCAATTTATTAAAGTAAAAATCGAATATTATGTAAACATATATATTTTTTATGATATGCTGTTTATGTAATATTTGTAAATGTATAAATATTTACAACTTTGTTTTTTTTTTGAAAGAAGGTCTTATTTTCACAAATAAAGAGGTTACCACTTCGGGGTAGTCGCAAAACTAACTAACAAGCTGTTTTACTGATGTTTTCGCTTCTGTCAGTTTCCTCTCATCATAATTCTATTCCCTAGTAATACGCTAGCATTTTTATACCAAATAAGTTTATATAGTTTTCATTGAGTAACATTCACAATGTCTCAGGCGGCCGACATTTCCTCTTTTTGTACATGTCCCTTAGGAGCGTAAAGCTCCGCTCATTGTTTTGAAAAGGAAATTTTTCTCAGCTTACATAATAATGTCCGAGTGTTCGTTGACCGACTTGACCCATTTTCAATGCCAGTCCGTAAAAACTTCCAATGTTTTTGCGAAATTTGTAGCCGATAGCTTCATTTTTGGGACCTACAAAATGGTTAATACATAGAGACCACAAAAATACACATACGCCCAATACACATGCATAGACAGTTAAACATTAATTAAGAATATTTAGGCAATACTTGATACTTTGTAGCTTGCTTCTGGATATTACAAACGCTTTTTGAAAAGCCATTATATTATGAGATAATAAAGACAAGTAAAATAAATACCCAGACTAATAAGAATCATGTAATTCTTTTCATCTCCGTCTAGAATTCATTTAATAAAAGATTATGCTAGCAATTACAAAACCGTTACTATCAAAGCTTAAATCTTACGTTAACCGGATTGCCCAGCATTCTGATTGAAAAGAAATTTTAAATGAAAGTGAATCTCTGTTTAAATGGCGCCATTAGTTGCTTATCCAACTGCCGTTTTAAGTTGGTTCTTAGAGTAAAAATGTGTCTAAATTAATTTACCTGAAGCGATCGTCTTCGGTTTTGCGGCTTGACTGCAACGCTCTTAAAAATAAAGTAATTATAAGAAGCGAAAAACTAGAAAAAGCCATGAAAGCAGTTTATTAAAAAACAATTTGAGCTGTCTCAGGAAAGTCCTGTATTCGAATCTGCGCCGAAATGCATTGCAAATACACGACTGCAGTACAGGCAAGTCACGCTGTAACAATAATATAAAAACGAAGTTGAACTCGAAAAGCTTTCTACCTTTTAAAGTTAAGATTTTCCTTTTTGTCAGTTTACAGTTTATCATAAATTTATATTAAAATATAATTGTGATCAGATCATGGCAATCGAATCGAAGATCAATAACACCAAAAACAAAAACAAGATAAACATTGTGCTTTTTTCATAAGTCGACAGAATAAACAAATAAAATTCTTCGATCTGCCACGGAGAAATAACAATAAGCTTTTAAACACAAATACATTTGTATGGCGCTACACATTTGAACGTCGCACTTCATCAGGTTTTTCATGAATCGAGCCAATGTTCCAATATTGATAAAAACTTCCCGTACGTGCGATGTTTTCGTATGACTTTGTGTTTTTGCGTGTACGTTTGCTGGTATGCATATGTGAGCACTGTGATTGACATACTCAGTTGATTGATTGAAGTATGTTGTGAGATGGCATGCTTCACGCCGAGTGTGCGTTTGCGGCAGCGCATGCGCGAGACAACACCATATCAGCATGTGCACATACTTTATGCATAATAATGCATGTGAAACAGTGCAATAACATAAAGTTTTTGTGCCCGTAGATGTGTAAGAAAACCATTCTTAATAAACAACGATGCTTTGCTAAAGATGAACGTCATCATTAAAGGCAATCGCAATAATTAACATTTTGAGAAAAGAGGCGCGCCAACAAAAAATTTGAAGAGAAGTTAGGCATCTTTGCACACAAATATACGTATTTTTATGTATATTTATAAATTTTATCATGTATGTGTGTGGTATATGAACGGAGTGCTCTCTTGGGGCACTTGAGATTTCAATGAAGAAGAAATTTCACTTTTTTCCCATAAAACTGATTCTGAGAAAAAATTTGCTTTCCATCTTTTAGTTCATTAAAATGAAAACCTATTTAAAAGAAAACCTTTTATATAGCTATCTTTTCTCTTCCAAGAAAGACACTTGCTTCCTACCTTCATCCGGATTAATAATTCAAGGTCATACAATTGCTTTTTCCGATCACTTTAATTGCTTAGGAATTATATTGCCATAAAAATTCTATATCTATTCATAAGCAGAAATTCTAAATTAAATACTGCAAATAAGATTCTCTTATGTAAAGTTGTTGTTCTATCATTTATATTGTATGGCCGTCGAGTACTGGGCGCCTGTACTCTAACTCACCACAATAATTAGCAAAATTTCCAAAATAAATTATTGAAAATGATGCTAAACTTTCCCAGGTAGTTTTCTATCAAAATAACAAATGTATACATACCTACGACAAACAAACATGATTAAATTACAAAATAAATGTATATTAATTACATTGTCACACATGAATGAACTTTTTATAAACATATTGCGTAACCTATTTTACGAGCGAAGCTGTAATGTTTAGCTTTAATTGGAGGTTTTTTTTTGCAGATTCTGCTTCGTATGCAATGTATGGATTTATAATGGCATCGAATTAAGCAAATATGTGGTATTCTTAAATAAGTAGGTAAATAATTCATCACTTTCATTACTTTCTTCAAATAAACGAATTTTGACCATTTTATATAATGCCAGTTTGCATTCTATTCTACAGGTTTCATTGTTTTGTCGCGAATGTTAAGATAAAAATAATCGCTATTTTGAATATACAGAAAAGCTGACTATTTTACACTGTATTGCTATCGCATCGAAAAAACGTGCTCAAAATTTCTCCACGATGGATACACGTAACTACCGTCTTCCCGGTAAAATCATAAGTTCATCACTATAAAATGTAGTCGTATGGCCCGACTATTAAGTTGGTGTTCGCAAGTCCAAATCTAAATGCGGTTTGATCATACTTAGCTGTAGTGAACTGACTGAGTGGCATGAGCAACAGTTTCCGATAGGGCACCCATCCACTGGGCTTTGACCACTCACACTTGCGCTCTCTATCTCTATTTCTCTCGTTTTCTTTACCCCTTTCTGATGTTGATCGTGTTATACACGGAGAGGACATTCCCTGAAACTAAAAAAAAAGCGAAACTAAGAAAAAATTAAACTATCTGGGATTTTGGAGCAGAAAATTTAACCAAAAATTTTGCAAACGTCTCTTTGACATCAGTCTCAATGTCATTTAAAATTTTTGCATACAGAGGAGGAAATGATGATCAGAGGGCTCTTCATTTCTCTCCGAATCCTTATAGAGTATGATATCAATTTTCAAAATTTACCTCAATTGTACGCTTCAATCGCTTTAGTTTTAATAGTAGGAAAAGCCATCAAGTGCCTGGTGAGTTTGGAGCAGTACGTGATATACGATTCTCTTCCAATCTCAATAAACGCAAGCCACTATCTTACGTGGCTTCAATATGGGTTTTTTGCCACCGTTTCGCACATTAGTGTCTTATGTGTGAGTTTCATCCCTCTTTAGTAATTTCTTTAAACGCGATTCGCAAATGAAACCATTCTCCATTCAATTTTTTCCCCCGCCATTTTCCCTCTTCTGTTTTTGTGCGGTCTTACGCTACTATATTTTGCTCAATGTTACAGCGCCACAGCGATGTCGTAAGATGTCTTCCTTAATTCTTTAAAGAATGTAATCGATTTTATCTACGAGTGGTTGGCCAGTGCCAGGAATTTTTTGCTCGAAACCAATTCGGATGCTGCTGATTTTGATTAAGCATGTTTAGAGAAGACCCCACGAATTTTTTCACAGGACTACGAAATAATATTGCAAACTATAGCGACTTTTTCTAGGATTTTGATTCACCAATCAAACGATTTAAGAAATGGCACAGTGTTTTAGATTTTTTTCTAAATTATATGTTAGGTGCTTTCATATATCTTGATCTTTTTTTCGCTTGAAGAAGGAATTTATTGAGAAAAATTGGCACAATATATCTCAATCGGAATATTTTCCATCAGTTTGTGCAAGGGTTCCCTATTTCTATTGCAACATGGCCATGCCGTGTCGAAAGATCAATATTGATTTGGCAGCGATCCAATCATCGATATATTTTGGCACTTTTTCAGCATTTTAGAACTGCATGCCAGCCTAGCAATTCTGCGTGGACCTGAATAAGCGGCAATCAGAAGGCGCTATGTCTGGTGAGTACAATGGGTGCTACAGAACTTCCAATTTGGACTGCAATTGACAAATCTTGCGAAATAGGCAAAGAATTTTTCAAACCGCAACGAGTGCCAGTTTGCTGTGGTGTAACTACGTCATACTTTTTCGAGCTGATGTGTCGATTTTTATAGTGAATTAGCGTACCAAAACTTCTTGGCTTGAAATTGATAATATAAAGATGGATGACATATATTTTCAGCGGAACGGAGCTGACTGCTGCACGAGTCCTGATACAATGGCTTTAGTGTGTTGTTGATTTAAAATGAAACCTCTTTTGTTGAAAGACCATATAAATATTATAAGTATTAAATAATATATTATAATGTATTTTATGCTTTGTCTGCTTAATTATTCGTCTATTTATAGGTTTTTCAGCAGTGATAATCTCGAAACCATGAACGTTACTATGTTTAACCCATCACACCATTTGCTAATGCCGCCTTTATTTGTTTTTGTAGCTTACGCAAAGGGAGTGCTGACAACGAAACCGCCCCAAATTCTTAGTAGCGTCTACAGCTCTTGGTAATTGAGAGAAATGTTTTGTCGATAATTCTAATTTAAGCTGGCTTTTTGAAACAGCCGTCATCCACAGAGTGCTGTAGTGGGTAATCTTATTTTCCTTTCGCTATTCCTTCTTGCATCTGCTGGTGACTCTATATATGACTATCCTGCTTTTTAAAATTTCATTAAAAAAATAGTATAATTTTCCCATGACTGGTAAAAACCAAAAGTGATAATTTTCCGATATAACTCGGTTGCCGTTTTTCTTTTTAAAAGTCAGCTCAACTGTTTTGTCTGGTGTTAGTGACATCCAAGATGATGGTTTCATTGTGCTTATTGTCTTAGGAGTGCATTTCATTTTCACACTAACCAGAGATAAACACCTGTTTGGAGCCACAGATGTTCGAAATACTCGTTGATGTTGGCATGCCATGGCATGAATTTTTCTAACGTTTTCTTGAGGCTTATGCATTTTTGCTTCCTTAAAATGATCAATTTGAAAGGGTCGGGAATAATTTTCATACATGAATTTTTAATGGCATTTGATTATTTTCACCAGCATCATATTGTCAAATCAAGTAGGAAAAGCAAGGCTCCTCACAAATAACATTTTTTTGGTATATGGAGCCTAAAAATATCACATTAAAATGAAGAACACACACCTTCTTTCGAAAACCGATCAAAATTTGTTTATTAAATAATGCCAGAGATTTGCATTCTTCCAATTTCTGAAAATATTTGCTTTCAAATTTCAATACATGTTACCAGATATCTAAATTTTTCCATCGATGGCCCTAACTGTTAACGTAGTTTCTGAGAAATAATGTCATTGTGGCCATCTGACAAAGATTTTCATCTAACAACAACGGAAATTTTATACGACAACATAATTTCTGGCAGCGTGAAATACGTTATGGTGTTTGCAAAAAAGACCCTTCGCCGCTAATATCATTTTTCTTCGAACGATACAAATGAAATGTGTAGTTGTTTTGAAAATCCCAGGGGAAAAATTTCAGAGGTAGATTCAAGCGTGCCAACCACATCTGTCATAAGGCTGAATGGTTTTAGCAAGAAGACGGCACCTTCCGTTTGGTGGGACGCGTAAATGGTCTGCTACAATCCATCGATTTGGAGGGTTCATTGTCCAAAACACGGCTGTAATATCGAAGAAAGCAACACAAGGTCACTTTTTTACGTGTCATCCGTCCGTCTATCAATATTGCAAAACCTATTTGCAACACGGCGGGAGCGCTAAAATGGAAAGTGCTACTCCGTGGGGCTTATTTACTTCGAATTCTTCCGATTATCACTTTTTTGCATGGATAGTCAATAGACTTGTTATGCAACGCTTTGGTTTGTACGAAGGCGAAAAGAAGAAAATGACTCGATGAGTGAATCGCGATAATGGGGTAAGATTTTTAAAGACGTGACATCCGCAAATTGTCAGGCAGATAAGAAAAATGCACTGCTGGCAATAAAAAATACTTCAAATAAAATATTTTTGTTTTTTCGTTTTCATGATAAAAAAATTGGTTTTTCTACTTACGTATCTACGAATATAAATTTAACGTTTTCAACTTTCTTTAGCATTCCGACGTAATCAACACAATGCGAACGAAATTAATAAAAATACAGCGCATACACATACCCTACTTACAGATGGACTAAATGCGCAGTATTTATGAATGACAAAGAATTTAAGGCCTATTTATTGCGCTTCTATAAAGCTTCTGCAACACAAAGCTTATACTAGAAACACAAGTAAACTCGGAAGTGTTCTAGTTGATTATGCGAAAATGAGGGTGACGTTTGGACTGATTCGGATATGAGATTATTGCATAATAACTATTAGTAGCATATTTTCTTACGGGTTATCGATGAGGTTAATGTTAAAATTTCATCCTTCTTCCGAAGAGTATTTTAGTTCTTACACTATTTGTGTTGCACGACTACCTACACTGGACGAAAGGTCAAAGAGAAAAGCACAGAGAAATAAATAGAGAACCCAAACTTTCTTAAAAGACAAGTGTACATTTTGCGGTTGCTGGAACATATCACTGAATGTTACAAACAAAAAATTAGAATAGCGACTATATGGATGACCTGTGGAAGAGATGAAGATTTAAAAATCAAAATTCATGGCAAGCATTTTCTGCAAATACGGGAGAGGACAGTGAGAAGTGAACAAAAACAATAGTTAGAAGAATGAAATTATTAATGGCTTGTTCCGGAAGAAAGAGTAATGACTTATATCGAATGCTGATATGAAAGCATTTGTATCTAAGTAAATCGTAGAGTCACGTTTGCAATGACACTAATTGTTGACAAAAGAGCAGCACTCACGAGGAACGAAAGACCAAATTTGATGATCTGTACGGACATTTTGCAGATATCTGTTTTGACGAAAACCCGTCAATTCGACGTGTAAATTGTATATGTCGTCACAATTGCAAAAATGAATATAGAAAGTTGAAATTTG
Source organism: Glossina pallidipes (assembly GCA_000688715.1). Lineage (NCBI taxonomy): Eukaryota > Metazoa > Arthropoda > Insecta > Diptera > Glossinidae > Glossina > Glossina pallidipes. The sequence continues at coordinate 165,677 of KK500085.1, forward strand.
GGCGCCCATTCCTTGATCGATTGAAAATATGAGCATGATCTATCCACCAATAGCTCACAATGTAGAAGAAATTTAATGCATGTCGGAATAGACCGACAATTTTTTATACAACTTTCGATTCAGTAAATATGTTTTAAAAGACTACTGCGCAAATATGTGCCTAAACCAACTTCATGTTCGATGCAAAAATGATCCCGATCGGCTTACTAATACCTCCCCAATTAACAAGAACATTTTGATTGCAATTTATTTTCAATTCGTTTGTTCATATTATTTTCGTAGAAATATAACATAGTACTACATGAAGATCTACTTTCTTATGCAGAAAAGCCTTAAGTCAAAAACCCGTCAAATTGGCGGGTGCCGTAAACTCATTGTTAAGCAAAGCCATAAACAAAATTTCACCCCATGAAAGCTTTGTATTGCTACTATAGCAAGCGGATCACACGCGTTTATCCAGCTTCCTGATGGCGCAATACAATAATACTCACCACATACAACTACAAAAAAGCTAAACAATATATATATGTATACATGCATTGAATAACATAAATAAAACAAAATAAAAAAAAAAAACAAATCATACAGAAGATCAAGGTTTCTCAAGATATCCAACAGTATTTCGAGAAATTGCGTAGTAGATTTGTAATGAGGAAGGAATGAAGCAACAAGAAGACAAAAGCACCTTATACCTGGAAGCAACAGAAGCAAACTAAGTTGTGGTGCGGTGACAGCCACCGAAAAGCACGGTATGGTGCATTAAACAGTTCATTTATGTTAACCTGAACGTTTAACTTTTCTACCTATGACTGCGTATTTGTAGATATATTAATTTTGTTGTTTAGTTTGTAGAAGATTTCGACGATCGCACAAACTACACGTTTACTCTACACATTGCCTACATTCTATTAAAAATTCAAAAACGGAAGCTTAGCGCAGATGCGTCGCTTCAATGTAAACGGTTTCGCCCCGTTTCTTGCGAAGTGTACTTAATCAAAATCACTTTTCACTTAAGGTTTTTGCAATTGTTGATTTTAGTTTCCGTATTTTTTATTAGAAAGTATTAGAAGTAAATCTGTTATTTTGGGTGGGGCTGAAAGATCCCGTTTGTATTTAACATGTACACGTCTGGGCGAATCATACGACGTATTGCAATTTTTGGATACATTTTTTAAATGATCAAAGTAAAAATAACTATAGAAAGATTCAGCTGTTAATTATAACTTTCGCATCGCGTCAATTTTTTTAATCTCAATTCGATTGAGATTTCTTCAAATTGCTGGGTTCGGTTTCTCTTAACTGCGTTTTTTTTATGTTAATGATGCTATTTGCTGGTCATTGCATCTTTTGAACACGTATACCATATATGTACGCCAGGAATTCTAATAACTAACGATAAAGTATGACGAAATTTCGTTATGACGATTATTATATAATAAATGAATTTGGCTTTTACTTACTGATCAAATCAGAAAATATTATAATCAGTATTTTTTCTTTGTTGGTCCTTTGTAATACGAATTGTGCCTTAATGATGCAATATATATAATAAACGTATCAGATATAGTTGGATGTCGAGTCGACTTTTGTTCTGTATTTTAGTAGGTTAGTTAACGATATTTACCGGTATATTGCATTTTATTGCTCTGTGACGCATACTCAAAGGTATACGAAATTATCTTTATATTTTGAAAGTTCTACGCTTGACGAAGATGAACTGCCTGTCTGTTTTACTGCGTTGCCTTACAAATCTTCATCGATATGATTTGTATTTTGTGCGTGTGTGTATTTATCGAAATGTTTATTTTGTAATATTGCTTTTGCTTGCTTGTACGCTATTTCTGTTTTCATTTGATCCCCAATTCAAAATTTTTGCTTCTGGGTGGCGCTATGCATGGCACTTCATCAAGCACAAAAGGTGCAAAAGGTGTGTGTGTATGTGCATGTGGCAGGGTCCGCTAATGTTGATGATCGCAATAAAACAAAATAAGTCAATAGCACGAACTGGCATCAGTTTCTTAACAATATTGCTCTTATTGTAAAACATAACAAGTAACAAAATTATCTTCGGCCGTGACCGAATCTTTAATACCTATCATCCTCATACTAAAAAAGAAGAAAAGGACTAAATTGTCAGACTCTATAATATTGGATGGGCGCAGCTGACTTTTTCTCTTCATAGAATAAAAGCTTTGTTATTTTACTTTATGAGTAACAACCAAAAAAACACAGAAAACAGAGGTGTTCACAGTTTTTCTTATATAGGTAATTCTTTCGCAAATTCTGAGTCGATATCTTCATTTCCGATAACGGAAGAATGTGTACCACAAATACTACACCGTTTGGCAGATGGACAGATTCACAAACGAGCAGACCCACATGCTTAGATGCATTCTGGATTTGAATTTGGTTTTGTGCGCGCATTTATAGAGTTTATGCGATAGAGTTTTTGAGGCTCGCTTTCGCGCCTCATCCTTCGGTGATGTGTATAAAGACAACAGTCACAAGAAGATGCTCTTATGTAGTTATCATATGAGAAAACATGAAAACAAGGGCGAAGTGCCGTAAACCTAAAGAATATCGATGGTTTTATAATACACAACATACAGGTGTACGCTTCAGTCCGTCTAATTCCCAAATTGTAATTTTAATAGTTTTATATTAGATGTGTGAATAAGTGCCCGCCGGTGTCTTGAAGAGATAATTAAAAAAAAAATATTGGAAGTTGCCTGATACAATATATTGTAAAAGAATAGACCCTATTTCTCTTATCTGTAACGCAAGGTGAATTAGGTGTGAACTAGTTAGCTGATACCTTGAGGCTATACAAGAAAGAATCCATGTTTGCTTATCGTCAAAAAAAAGTATATTCCGTTCAAAAAAACAATAAGTCATCTTTTGTTTGAATCCTTGTTTGCTTATCGTCAAAAGAAAGTATATTCCGTTCAAAGAAACAATAAGTCATCTTTTGAAGTCCTAATCAATTGAAAGTAGTAATGTCTGCTGATAACGACGACGAGAATAGGACATTCCAATTTACAATTACAAATACATTATTTCCTGAGTGAGTTTTTTCTATGAGAATAGAAATCTTTTCAAAGCTCCAAGAAACTTAATTGAATACGGTTTAGTGCGAGAACTTGTACAGTTGCGTATGGCTTAAAGACACAACTTCCAAATGAAGAACTTACACCTTTATTCGGAATCCTATAATACTATTTGCTCCCTGTTTTAGGGACGCATCCAATGGTACATAACATTAACCAAAAGAACATTTTGCGTGGCGATTTTACTTTTCAACTAGGAAATTATAGATCATTGTCTCAAATTTATTTACGGAAAAGTAATAAATGTATTGAATCGAGTTTTTTTTTGTTGCACATCTCAGCACAATATAATCAACAACATCAGAGCAAAATGTTGTAATTACGATTTATTTCAATAGGCTTTTAACCACAAAACTCAAGTCGAGATAAAGCCGATTAAGAAGAATTTAGTATTTGAAAGTTACGAAGTGACATTTTCTAACTTCCTTAATAGCAATCTGCAAATAAATTGCTCTAATATCGCAAATACACAACCCAGTTGTGTGAATCTTAGTTTAGGGAATTTTTTAAATAACACGCAAACGAGCGCAATTTTACATAGCAATATGAAGCAAGTTTAATTGTTGTTGTTGTTGTTAAAAGTTACTTATTTGCAATATTACCGGAATAGTTGACTTTGTACAACAATATATGTCTTTATTAACCTTAATCCTGGTAAGTGTTTTTATAACAATGTCGTGCGCCTCAGCTTCTGTTTTTGTTTGTACCTTAAACTCATTTATTTATCCAAACAAACTATACATAAGCATAAAATGTTATATACCAGCCATATATCTTTCGACTCATTATCGAAGGATGGATATACTCATTTTCTGAAAACGTTTGCAACGTCCAGAGGAAAGCTTCAGAGACCCACAAAGTACATATATTTTTAATCAGCTTCAAATTGTAAGTCGACTTAAACATGTCCGTCTTTCGGTCTGTGTTATGTCTGTTGTAAACATTTCTCTGACCGCAAAAATGAACTTCAAATTTTACAGTAGCGGTGGAAGTTCTTGCACGCGAATCAAATGCACGTAATTTCAAAAAGGGTCAAATCGATCGAAGGGCGCACCCCCAGCACCACGTAAGCCGATGATTTCTCTGTTTTTCAAACGGAATGAAAAATTGGTTTTTTGTTCATTACTCATAAACTATAGCAAATAAATGTACAAAAATGTGAAGGCATATATCATGGGCAATTTTGCAGCATTTGGGTACAAAAATGGAAAATATTGACTACGCCTACCCAAATATATAGCCGTAGTTAATGTTTTCCATTTTTGTACACAAATGGTACAGAATCGCATTCCGTTTGAAAAAAAAAGTATCATCGGTTTACGTGGTGCTATGGGTGTGTCCTTCGACCGATTTAACCTATTGTGAATGGCAAGCTGTGTGCAAGAACTTCCACTGCTCTGCAAAATATAAAGGCGACACCTTCATTTTTGCGACCAAGAAAATGTTTACAGTAGGCATTACGCGGGCGGACAGACGGACATGCTTAAATTGATTTAGAATTTGATGCTGATCAAGAATATATGTACTCTGTGGAGCTACTGATGCTTGCTTCTGGGTGCTGTAAACGTTTTGACATTTTGAACATACGCCTCATCCTTCGGTAATGGGTATAAAAATATCCTCATGTCAAGAAAGCTCGAAAGTTTCAAAATTACAGAGAGCAAGAACAAAACGTAGAAATAAAAAAAGGTGCAACATCAAAAACAAAACAATAATAATAATATAAAAAAACCCCAAAAATAAAAGCGTAAGAACAGAGAACAGATTACAATAATAAAAAAAGACTACAAGATTAAAAAGCGAAAGAACGGAAAGCGGAAAATGACAACAATACAAAAAAAAAAAAAAAATTACGTAAGAAAGTTATGTCTAGCCGGAGCATAATCATCACCACTACAAATTTTGGCTCGCCATGCCTTTTTTTATTGTTATAAAAAAGGGAATGGGGATAAAATTTATATTTCACCTTTTGCTTCATTAAAAGCCATTGTTCAGAAAAATTAATATATCACGTCGTGACATCCATTATAATTAATTTAGAATTAACACGTTTAGTTTTTCGCATTGTACTCTCCAAGCTCTTTCTCTTGGTATCCATATGAATGGTATTTTTAAGAAAAAATTTATCCACCAGTTCCAAATTTATTTTAGAACTAACACATTTTAAGACAGATAATATACCTTCATTTGACCAATGTTCAATATGGTTCTAAACATTCTGTCTTGTTTGTCTCATGTTTCATAAGCATAAAACCCCAAAAAAGTGCAAAAAGAAAATGTAGTCACTTGTAACATTGTGCGGATATGGCGGATTTTTTCCATTTGTGCACATAAATATTAGAGTTTTTTACAAAGTAAATGTGGAAAATTCAATTTTCTGCCTTTTATAATTTCTGAGTAATAGGCAAAAAACCACAAATTATTGTGCAGGAAAACGGAGCTGAGTTCAGTTTCACCAATGGTGTTTACTCCAATTGCTTCATATTCCGTAAACAAGCTAACCTGGAGACAACGGCGTCAATATTTCTATCAGCAACAATATCACGCCAACGATCGCCCAACGCCATCTAAGCCTCAGCCGTGTTCGGAACCAATGAGCATGGACTCAAGTACACAGTCTCGCCGCATAAACTATATGAACAGACCACAGACTGCATATTAGCGCATGGGCAATAAGAAACAATCAAGATTATGGCGAAGAAAGACAATTTGGTGAGCGAGTTGATATACATTTTTTTAGTGTGATCAGCTCTCCGCTCTATTACTTTAAAGCAAAGCGGAGAGCGGATAGATTTTAAAATTTTTACTAGGCACAGGCACTAGTAAAAATGACATTGAACCCGAATTAGGGTAGAAAGGGGTAGCGAATAATATTCCATTTCATGCAAAATCAGCAGCACATTAGGAAGCCATGAAAAAAATCATAAGCGCACCCACCTAAGCTTTTTTCCGAACCTCAAGAAAACCTTCCATATGCAACTAAAGTTGCAAGCGAAATTTATAGCCGGTTCTCCCGTTTTCACAAAGTTCTACCATTATCGTGCATTGCTAAAATTCGGGGTTTAAAATCCGGTGAAAAACTTCTGAAATATGGTGTCACCATTCAGCTCTGAGATACGGGTTGTCGCACAAAAACCAGCCGGAAATAAACAATTCCGTATGGTAAGCGGTTTTAGGAAATTAAATTCGAATACCAACGCACATAGACACCCTACACCCGAGATATCAGAACTAATCTCGCAAATCGGCGCTAGCACCTTCTTTTCGATGCTTGATGTTAAAAGTCGTTTTCGCCAGATTTCATTAACAAGACCTGAAACCGGCGTTCAGCATAAACAACGGAAAGGGAATTTACACGTCTACCGTTTGGTTTTATAAATGCGTCGTCTCTCTTTAAACGCGCTCTCGATGATGTTCTACGAGAATATATAGGACGATGCCGCTACGTATACAGAGATGATATCATCATCTTTAGTAAATCACAGGATGAACACTTTGCATACGTAAAAGCTATTTGTAAAACGTTGGAAAAGGCAAAGACATGTAAATCCATTTGGATAAATGCATCTTCTTTTGGAATTTTTACCAAATCCAAAAAAGTTAAAGCTATCGGAAAATTCCCATAACAAATAATCTTAAGAAACCTCGTAGTTTAATTGATATTACAGATGATTCGTAAAAGATTACTGTAAACTTGCTAAATCTGTTTTAAGGAGGACGAACGTCCAAAAATAAATCCGCAAGCTTAACAATATCTCTATATGAGGAAGCGAGAGAGTCCTTTCGGAAGATTAAGGAATCGCTTCCTTCCGAAGACATTGTCCTCGCTTAGTCAAATTAACACTTCGAGTTGGTGACAAATGCCTCGATTTATGAGGTCGGAGCAGTATTTTCGCACGATGGCAAACCAACAACTATTATTTCCAGAACACTAAATAAACCCGACGGCCGTCAATGAAGAGGAAACGATCGCTATAATATTGGCATTCAAGTCGCTCAAACATTACCTTTATGGATCGGCTAAGCTCAAAATACTTACGGACCACCAGCAATTAACCTACGCCCTCATCAACAAGAATTACAACGGTAAGATGAAAATCGCTTTTAGAGGAATCTAACAACGAATTGTTTTATAAGGCCTGGACCAGACTGAGTTTGTTTTATACTGACCAGATCGTTTATGCTGTATTTTGGTGCTTCAATTATTTTGTGATTGAATTTTTTTCTGTTTTGGGTCTGAATGCGATTTATGTTTTCTTGGGCAAGAAGACGAAAATTCTCTCTTAACGTAAAAGCAGTTTCTCTGTCAGATAGGATTCTTTCGGGATTACCAAACGTTGATGATTGCTTTGTTAGTTTATCAATCACTTCATCAAAATCGCAGCCACGAGTACGGTATAGACAAATACACTTAGATCCATAATAACAATGTTATTGTAACGGCTTCGCGTTTGTTCCATCGGTCTTATATGACCAATATGATACGTAAATGCAGGTTTATCTGCCTTATCTATTGGATTCAATAAACAGTGTTTTTTGCCACTTTTAGCTTCAGTTATAACATAGCTTACGCAATTCTGTACGATTCTCTCCACATTCTTCGTTACGTTTGGAATATAAGATGTTTTTTCGATTAAATCTTTTGTGTTTGTCGAAAAATTATCTTCTCGATGGGCTAATGGATTATCTTTTGCGCCATAAGTAACCGTATTGCGATGTGTTCCCTAGCGGGATCTTTATATAATATGTCACATTTTAAGTAGAAGAAAGATTATGTTTCAATGAATATTGGATTAATGAACGAAATACTCGGCTAAAAGCATCAACATGTCGCATTTTGCTGTCCGACCTATCTTCAATGGCCCATCTCGAAACTCTTAAAAGTACATCTTTCTTTTTGATTGTCATTGCAAAGGCATTACAATTTAGACCAATTTTTATATTAATCCCGATAAAAACTTTAATAATTTCAAGAACTTCAAGGTACAAATCGTCTGAAATATGATCTAAAACCCAAAAATATTTGTAGTGCTTTTAAAATTATTTGGCACAAAATGTAGTCGTTCTCATTAAGAACCGACATTTTTCCCACTTAATTTGTAGATTACGTTTTCTTCCCAGTTCTAATACTCTTTTCAATTTTTGAATGTTGTGTTCTTCAGCTAACGAAGAAACGGCTGTTTATTTATTAAAAAAACCAATCTAAACTCGAAACGAAAACTTATGAAATACCAATGTGTGAGAAGATTCGCGAAAATTCTCGCGCTCTGTTTAAGAGAGAGAATTTGCGAAATCCAAAACTCGTAAGTTATTTTTTTTCTCACTCATCGATCAAAGTTTGTCACGCGAAGATTTATTGACTGTGAGAAAAAAAACAATTGTTACTAAAATCAATAGAATCATAACTGCTGAGCTGTTTGCACGTTTGTAAAACTGTTTATGACAAATTCAAAACTTTTTGTAAAAAGTGCATTAAAATTAAAAAACGAATTGAAATAACGCCACTCAAACATTTACTGGTCCTTCGTGCCGAATTTTACTGCAGAACTCCTTGGTGACAATTATTGATTGTTTCATTGGTAAAGTAAGCAATAATATAAAAAGTTTTTTAATATGTTTTTTATATAGACAATGTGTATATATCATAGTTGCACGGTTATATGTGATTTCCGTATTGTACAGTCTTTTGCTTTACTTAATAGTTTCTGTACATAAGAAATTAAGAAAAGCAAAGCCTATATATTATATATATATAGAACATAATCACTAAACATATGCATATCAATGTTGCATTCTCATACGGTATTCTGAACTCCTTTGCTCGCGCTGTAGCTTCTACGCTCTTTATATGCGAAATCTCAGAGTATTAATTATTAACACTCTTTGCGAAATATTTTGATACGATCTCAGCTAAATACAAGAGGAAATAATTGATGTTTTTATATACTCAGATGAAACTCCGAAGGGATTAAGTCAATAGTTCTATGACGTCTGTATTTACAATATTAAACGTATGTTAAGCTCTTATTAAAATATTTGCCCTTTTTCTTTCTATAAGAGGAATTATGCATTTTTTTCCTTCAAAATGAAATCATTTAAATTAACCTTTTAATAATTGCCTTGATGACTAATGGAGTTCATCAATTCTGTGATTACTGGATTTTTTGGTTAATTTAATCTCAAAGTTGTTTTTGTTGTTGTTGATGTTTTGAGTGAAGTTGTTATTGCTTCACATCGTGTGTCCGAATATAAGAGGGTATATAGTTTGACTTTAAAGAAGTAACGTCTTTCTTTTGTTACTTCCCGCGTATAAATCGTTGGTAAGAGTCGTACCTCCTTCTCATTACTCACGAAAGGATGCTTCGAAAACACTTCCTTTGTTCGTTAAGTGCTTACATTTTTTATTGAATCTTTTATTTGCCTATAATATTATTGGTCGTTCATAACGTTCATAAAACGCGTGTGTGAAGTAGAGAGCCTTAAGCGTAAAGCGCCAGTTGGTTGTAGACTTCGTAACAGTGGATACTTTAAAACTTCAACGACAACAAATAAGGTCATTATACCAATTCTTATCCGTTTTTATGAAAGTAACGACGAGATCGCATTTCAATACTTTGATACCTATAAGGCCAATGTACAATATGCCGCGTATATTACTCAAGAGTTGGACAAGCGCAAAAAACACGTAACACTAACTGAAGCGCCAAGATCTTCTGGGACGCCTAATATTTTCCTACCTCCATGCGATACTGATACACACTAGCAACCACACATTTTAAATTCGAAGTCCCCTTCGTTTGTACAATCCAATGCAAAATCTCAAAGGAAAAAACTAAACGCCTACTCCGCTAAAGTGACAACTTCGGGGGATAATGAATGCATTGTGTGCCAGCAAGTTCATCCTTTAAGATTACGTCCACCTTTTCTTAGAAAAATTGAAGTGAAAAATTGCATGAGTAAATATACTTGTTACATTTGTAAACCAAAGCACCATTCTTAATCTGATCTGAAGCTAGTTTTGTATCTCAAAGATTACAAAAAAAATATAACCACCCATAAAAGTCACTAAAACTGACATAACAGGGCTTAATGGGACAATACCCGCCTATTCAACTGATACTTGTGCGGTTCGAATTAGTTTTCTTGTTGACCCATTGGTTCAGATCGAATCTAAGTATAAGTAAGTAATAAGTATACATTGATTACCACCCAAAGTTTTAATTGCAGTTGCACGGTTGTTGTGACGCCTCGGAAAAAGCATTCACAGGTATTCTTTGTATTGTACGGAAGACCAATTCGAAAATGTACATACCCATTTATTAACGGCTAAACGACTAAAGTAGTCCTCATTAAATTTATATCGTTGGCGCGAAAAGAGAGATTGATCCTTGAGATCACAATTTAATTTTTCTGCGGCAAATCGCTTAGCTGCTATAATTGAAAAGATTGGTAATGAAACCGGTCTCATGTTAATCGAGAGAAAACCCTGCAGGCCTCGCCATTCGAGTACACACGGTTAAAGAGTTGTGCTGTTCAAAAATATGGTGGCATGGATTTGCATGGTTAAAATCACCTTCTTCGGAATAGCCTGTGTGCCCATACACTATTCCGTCTCAAGAAGAATGTATACCCATACAATCATATCTTATTATGATTCAGGTATTCAACGTGAAGATATTCTTTAACGTTTATCTAAATTTTCCCGTACGTTAAGCGTTATGTCGTACATCAATAGATTCATTAAGGCCACTTACCCAGAAAGCAGGCCACCTCGTCTTCCCAAGGCGACCCTAATAACATACTCTGAGTTGGAGCCTGTTAAAACCCATTTGATCATTCTACGTTAAAGGAGCTATTTCTCAGAATATGGTATCCTGTTTCGAAAATTACTATTACCGAAAGCTAGTAAACTTAGCGTTTTTAACCCTTTTATCGACTGGAAAACAATCGTGCGTATCTCTATCTTATAATGAACGTTTTCTAAAACTTTTGGCATATACAGCTCAATTCACCCGGCTTCTAATTAAACATGTTTATACTTGTACACTTGGGGATATATGTCTCACGATGCATTTTACGCGGTCTGAATTTTGGATGCTTAAACTAAAGAACTTAATAAAAATCGTTATTCGAAGAAAAACATATGTACTACACAAGAAGGTAAAAACCCGCCAAATTATAGTAGCACCGCCTCCCGAAAGGGCATCGTTGTTTCGGTCGTTTACCTATACTGGAGTTGATTTTGCCAGCCCATTTTGTATAAAATCTTACCTCGGTATGGGGTGTAAAATCACAAAAGGGAATGTTCTAGCATATGTGTGCTTCGCCACGAAGGCGATTTATCTTGAAGCTACAAGTGATATGTCCACACAAGCTTTTTTGGCTGCCGTTGCTCGTTTCTTTTCCCGTCGAGTTCTCTATTCGAATAACGGTACTATCTTTGTTGGCGCCTCCAATTTATTAAAGCGAGAGGTATTGCAATTTATGGAGCTTATAAAATGTCAAGTGATTTTATCCAGGTCTTTTCAATCTTTAGACTGGCATTTTATCCCTCTTAAAACCCATCTGTAAAAAATATCCATGGCGAAAAGCTTTACGTTCGAAGAATTTACGGCAATGCCAACTAGGATTGAAGAATGTCTAAATTCTAGACCGTGTCCATTCGTTATGCTGTTATCACAGTTTTAAAGGCATGAACGTTCAACATCGTATGGAAATGATACAAGAAAAGCTCAAATCCCCAATGCCTCTTCAGCTTCTTTCAGCCCATTTTCTTGCGCTATTTATTTTTTACTATTTATTTTATTTTATTTATTTTTTACCTACTTATACATGAAATTTAAGTAAATTCAGTCGAATTCAAATACAATTTAAAACAAATCTTATTCTAATTGTTTTAAAGCTAGTATACAATAAAAAGAAAGATATGAAAAAAGAAGAGTAATAAAAACAAAAACAAAGAAACGAAAAAAATTATCCATTTATAAATAAATAAACAGGAAAAAAAAAGAAAAAGAAAAAAAGCATGTACACACCTAGCACAGAAGCACACCCGCAATAAGAACAGATCAAAGTTGCAAGTGAACTCCTAAACCATTGCAAACGTGCATAAGCGTGACAACCGACACGTTAACAACACCATATAATTTTCGAAAAAAAAGAGATATTACGAACGCAAGTTAGTTTAAGTACGACATAGGTAGGTCGCGCGTATTAAGCAAAGTTGCTTTAATAGACTTTAAAGAGTTTGATAATGAGAATAAGTGATAGACATCATTTAGGTTTCTGCAAACAACTTGGAGCGGGTTAAACAGTTCAAATTATATTTACATTGTCTAAGCTTAATCAAGATAAGGTGTCTAGAGAAGCAGTTATGGGCATTAAAGCTTAACTCACCAAGTAATGCGGGCGAGTCTATGGTACCATTTATTACTTAGATTAAGAAGGAAACGCCAAGAACAAATCTGCGTTTCTCGAGAGACGGCAAAGATAACAGAAGCAACCTATTTTCATAAGGGGAAGAGAGTCAATCGAGTCCCAACCCAAATTCCTAACGGCAAACAGCAAGAATTGCTTTTGAACACATTCAATTGAATCTACATAGCACCTATATGAAGGAGACCGCACAACAGAGGCATACTCGGGTATAGTTCTAACCAAATACATGTACAGCCTTTTCGTAATGTAAGGATCGTCAAGTTCTTTAGACCACCTCTTTATAAAACCAAGCGCGGACCTAGCTTTGCTTAACGAGAGATCAATTTGCAAGTTAAAAAGTAACCTATGGTCAAATAGAACGCCTAAATCTGTGAATGAATCGACGTCCTACAACTTGTGCGAATCTATGAAATACTGAGTAATGATTGAGTTCCTTCTTGAGAAAGAAAGCTTCTTACATTCTATTTAGGTTTGATGTCATACGATTCAACGATCACCATGCTATGCCATGTTATTTAAGTCAATTTGAAACTGATGTGATTGCGATTCTATGGAAAAGGAAGAAAACAGTTTCACATCATCAGCATACCGAGCAAAGGCCAACTGCTGAGTAACAATTCACTCGAACAATTTAGGTAAGACAATCAACTTGGCAACGCCTCTGTAGTTCTCAAGGAGTTTGTGAATAGGAATAAGGAGACTACTCTTCCAAAACAAAGGGAAAACACTTAAATTCAACGACTGGTTGAAAATCTTAGAAATAACATCACATAGCTTGGAAACACATGATTTAAGTACACATGATGGAATGCCATCAGATCCAGGCACACAACTGTATTTTAGAGACCCCAAACCATGTAAAACTTCATTCTCTGTAATGACCTAGTTAGAAAACCAAGTTCGTGATCTGATATGGATAATCAACAGTTAAATTGGAATTAGCAGTCGAAAAATCTCGTCGGAAGTATTCAGCAAAGAGATTTGAGGTTTCAATATTATCCAAGGACTCGGTGCCATTGGAAGAAACATGCGAGAGATTTATGGAGATTTTCCTCTTGGAGTTAATATACTTAAAAAAGTATTTAGGATTAGCAAACAGAAGGATTTTATAAACTGAAGGTATCTGCAATAATATTAGTGGTTGAGGAAAATAAATCTATGCCTTGCAGCTAAATAAGCGAATTAGTCGCAAGCAAAGCCACTTTTCGAAAATTTTTTGAAAAGCTTGTTTTTCTATTCTTTTAGTATTTAATTAACTTATTAAACCATGGGGGACACCTGCGTCGAGGTCGGGACTACTTGATCAGAACAGTTACAGAAATAACTAGATTTAATATATTGTAGAACGATGACAGCAAGCTTTCAATATTTCCAGCTGAGAAATCAAGTATAATAAGTGACTGACGACATTTCAGCAGTAAAATACTGATTTTATGGAAATCATAATATTAATTTGAAAAAGTTGGATTTGGAACTTCAGAGCAGTTTAACGAACCATCATGTGTGTGATGAAAGGAAATACACATTGCTGGATGATAAGGATTCTCCGGTAAACTAAAAGGTGGAGAACGATTTACACTAATCTCGGCGAAATTGGCAAAGCAAAGATCAAGCAGTCTACCATACAAATTAGGACCCCTGTTGTATTGAACTAGTTTATGATCAAATAATTCATTAAAAAACACAACAGCTCTATCAGGTGTTGAAGTAGGAATCAGACAGCCAGAACTATCACTGTAACACCAAGTGACTTGAGAGAAATTAAAGTCACACAACGTTATGAATATATGGGAAGGTTTAGACTGCTTGGCCACTTCACAAATGAAGGCGCCCTTTTCCTTATATATGGAGGTATTCGAATTTGGGGGAATATAGGAGCAGGCTACCGTTACTGTATAGCTGTTTATTAGGAATTTTCGCTCCAATGGCAACAAACTCAACGTCGGGAGTAGTAGGAAATTCAATTGAATAGGACGGGACTACCAAAGATATGTCAATTCAAACCCCACCATCAATGCGATTCAGTGGGTCTTTTTTGCAAACCTGCAACGAATTATGGAAAAGTTCCGACGAATGTAGATCAGGCTTTAACCAAGTTTCAGTAAATACCAAACAGGAAAATTCCGTACTCACTAAATTTAGGAAAGAAGAATGAATTTTTGAATTTAGTCCCTTAACATTTTGGTGAATCAGAGTTAAGGAGCCTGAAGTAACATTTCGTTTTTTGAGGGAGAAAGGGCTTCTGCATTAGTATTACGGGATCGATCTCGAGAAATAAATTCGTTAATTAGGAATCCAACTGACCACAATGGTTTATTTGACAAAATTTCAATGTTTTCGGTCGGAACTAGCACTTTAAAAGACGAGATTGCTCTAGATTGAGATGGTGCCATTTTGAAAATGCTAACACGCTTTAAATTGATTGATGGGACTTTCGCCGCCAAATAATTTTTTATGTTATCCACAAATGTATCATGTGCCAGTCTTGACACAACTATTGACTTTCTGAGAGGAACTGCCGTCAAGCAAATGTCATCTCTACTGGGAACGCAAGGGATCACAGGTGGGAAGTTTTGAGTTGGGGAGAATATAGAACATAGGGTAACCATACTTGCACCAGCAGCTTGTGCGACCTGCCCAGTTTTGTGGCCAGCATTCACACTCGAACAGCCAGAGAAGAGGTGGATTTATTATTTTATTATTTTCTTTATTAGTTCTAGGCGACAGAGTGATAGAGAGAATGACGTCACTGGCAGGAGATACCCTTGCCACTTCAGCATAGCTAAAACCAGAACAACTTCCCGGTTTACTTGTAACGCTTTTGTTATCAACCGACTCAAGAATAGCAGAAATGCTAACGTTCCTTGTAGACATTGAGGAAGCGCTAACTTGTACCAACGAATCAAACTTAGAAGAGCTCAGAGGTGACACACCTACGCTACGAGTTGTAACTTTTTTGGCTAGGGAAGAAGATGAGAAAGAATTTTTCGTCTTTTGAAGGATCAAGGACTGCATCAGCAGTACGGCCATTAAGACGAGCGCACTTTGGATGGCAAAAACGTTCGCAGAGCCAGCACGATGTGAATCGTTCTGTTTCTGGGCCTGTTTTCACACGACATGGTGTAAATAAACAATCCATGCCCAGTGAATTACGGCAGAAGGAGATTATGAAGAGGGAAGAAAAAAACAAAAAAAAGAACAAAAAACTAAAAGATTCAACGACACAAAAATTGTCAACAAATTAAACCAAACTTCCCACTTTCGTTCACAATGTAAGTATAGAGCGAAAACAAAACAAACTGTAAACACAGATTACGAGAAAAAAGAGAGACTTTTACCAAGAGCTCTAATTGTTGATTGCACAAATCTAAATTGAATTTCACCTAACAGATTATTATATTTCATATAAATTACCCGATTAAAGCAAAAAGTTAAGATATACATTAAGAAATTGAAGTATTTCTTGCACAGAGTTAAAACGCGACTACAACGCATACGAAGAGTTGCCAAAGTGTAACTATATATGCAAGTAGATATATATATAAATATAAGCTTTTATATATAATAATAGTAAATTGTTATACATAAATCGTTTAATATAAATACAATTAATACAAATGGAGGTGACCGCACTGACATGTTTTTACTACGCTTCTTTAGTTGCTAATTAGACACAATAAAGAGAATCGATGATTCACGTAATAGAAAGGAAGTATCAAAAACCATTGGCATAAATTTAGCAGCACAAAGCATCGATAATAAACGTTCTTCAATCATATGCTGTTACTTCCAACAAACAGAATTTTAAATAAATCGAAAGGATGCAAAATTAATGAGGAAACGATTTCACTCGGAATGTCTGCCGCTAAGCGTTGATTTTATTTGATAAGAGATATTTAGCTGAATTGCTACTAATAATCTTTGCCGAATTCGTCGAATTTATAGCACATAATTTTACGTTTTTTTTGTCTATGGAAGCGTTATAAAATACCGTCGAATTTATTTGTGTATGTACACAAGAATGAACTTTATTTCATTTTGGAACACTTTTACGACCGCTTAACCGCTTAGTTCATTGATTAGTTGTTGTTGTTGTCTATTCATGTGTTATCAAATTCGGACAATTTTACAAAGAAACTTATTCACATCTCTTTTTTTTTTTGGGGTACTTTTCAGTTTCAAGGCATTATTCGGATTTGTGGTATGAATGCAACTAAAGCGTTTTAATGTTTCGAAATTAGTTATATTATTGTTACACAAATTCGTTACAAAATCTCGACTTTGTAACAATGTGCACACATCACCCGTATATACAACACAGCACTTTCTTCTTATTTACTCAGTAAGTCTTCGCTTAATGAGAAAAATATTTGCTTCCGTAACTTCACAAGAAGAAAAACTTTTTTTAAAACATATATTTTAAAAACAAATTCACTTAAATTTTTACATATTTTAGCTCAGACAATTTTACTTTTCTTCTCACTCCCACAACACCAAAAAATTCCAACTTCCAAAATTTCTCTTGACGTAAAAAGTTAAATCGAATGACCCAGTTTTTTTGAAACTCCTCCCATATAAACATCGCTATAGCAACTAAGCCTTTATAGGCAAAAAGGTCTAAATTTTAATATTTTATGAGGAAAATTGATCAATAGTAGTAATTTGATATAGAAGGTAATTGTACAAAATCTGAGTACAAAAATCGATTCAATTAACCCAAACTTTTATTTCGACTTACTACTACGGACCAATTTTTAGCACAAAATATTACATAATAGACGCTGTTGCTGTATAAATGCCTAGTTTTCGTAAAAAAAGTCACATGGGAGAAGGTTACAAGGTTTAAAATAGCCTACTTATTTTATGCCAGAGTTTAAACTCGTATCCCAAAGTCCCCATGAGAAAATTTATTTTCCAAAAAAAAGCGTGCGGGTTTTTTTTATTTTCACGCCGGAATCAAAATTTTGTTATTTACATTCTTTTTCACACGTAGATTACTTTACTAAATTTAACCCTAGTAAATACGACATTAATATTTTAAAAGTTTGTCGAATAATTAAGCAAAATTTAAGCGCAGCCTTATGACTGTGATGATTGCACTTTCGAGAAGAAGGAAAGAAATGGTATACAGCCTCGATTTGGACAATTGGAAGTCCACTGACGTATACTTCGTCTAACGTTGTGTTTTTCAACTTTACCATATCCCAAACCCTTTGTAGTTGACCGAGTTGGCATATCGCTGGCCATTAATTACGACACCCTCTTGTTGGAAGGACTATGCCAGCATATAGCAGAAACTTTTGGCTACATCATCTCATATGACCTTCGGCGGGTCTGAAAAACTCTCCATTTAAGTTTACCTTTTTTAGCTTCGCGAGCGCGGGGCATGGTTGCTTTTCAGAGAGTTGGCTCCGATCAAGTTTGGTTGAACCCGGAACCACTTGCTCGGGATCTTGACATATGGGTCCGCGTAATATTGGAGTTCGGCGCATCGAAAATGGCAACCGAGGCAGCTATGTAACGCATCATTCTTGTATCTTATTATAAATAAGCCGGTAGTTATGTTACGATAAGGAAAAGAGCTTCACTCGACGAGGTCGCTGTTGGTACAATTCCCATATCCTTTGTTGTAGAGATTGATCTGCTATTAGAATCTCCAATTGAAGCGAGCTTAGTGGCTGGTCTTCTGCGCGGCTCTTTCTTGAGCGGCTTGGGGAGTGGTTCGCACATGAAATGTTTCCCTCATTTAAACGCTCGGTTAGCAGGACTGATTGCTCACGATGACGTCGTCTCTCGGACGTGGGCTTTAGCATCATTTTTTTTTCAGGTTCCTCGCTCGGTCTCAAGACGCCGCGCGGTGGCTGTGTCTCGGATGTGCACGATAGAGATCGGACTTTGGCTTAGGGTTTGTAAAGCCAATCCTCGACATCCGAGCCTTTGTTTCTACGGTGGCAGATGTAGAGAGGAAATTGTAGAATTTCTTAGCCTGTTCCCTCCCTGTCCTTTTGTGATCCATCTACTGATAGTTCCGTCCGTTTCTCCAGATCGGAATGATACGGAGCATTCGATGTTGGAGGCGTTTAGTGTGTACTTCCATCTTTCTCTACTAGTACATATGCAAAAGACAACGATTAGTGCCACATTCTAAGGGAATAATGTTATCTGTGGGATCAAAATAGTAAAATAAAGAGAAAAACAGATTAATCTTATAAGCGAATTATCCCGATATAATTCGGACCCCATGAACTGTATGGCGTCAACGTTGAATGCAGTACTGTTAGTTCTTAATGACGCGAGTCTATGCGTGTGTTACATGGACACTTCGAAGAACTCATATGATCTGCTCATCAGCTTGTGTGGTCATTGGAAATTCGAAGCATATGACAACGTTAAGCTACTGAAAATATGGTGCCTTTTAGATGATGGATGATGAGTGATGATGGACGTACACCAAGAAGCCAATTTGTGGAATACGTCTGCGTCGATATAAATTAAAATACCGTCGTTGTTTCAATGGGACCTGCTCGAAATTCCTGCGTCTGATATGAATGCAACCGCAGAGATTTCAAGGTTTTTCCTCTGGAGATGCCAGCACATGGGGTCGACTGATCATAGAGTGTGCTTGGAGCTCGGTGTTGACGCCCTCGAATATTATAGGCCAGTGAAATTTGAGACTGTGGTATTCATAGCAACGGCGTGCTCTTCGTGGCAATACTGTCAATACTGACAACAACCGTCTTGTCCGCGTGATTAACCCGTTCGATTATGTTTTCTCATGAAATGGAACGGTAAAGCAGTGCTGTACTCGAAGCTCTTGCAGATACCATTGAAAGCGGTTACCTTTTGTATTGTACCCCATTATTGGCGACAATCTCTTTGCGCACCCCAAATTAAGTGCGGATTCTCTCACCAAAGACATTTATCAATTAAATTGCTACGGCTCAATGTAACGGCATCGACTCGGCCTATTTGGAGAACTTGTCCATAAATACTAATAGTGTTATATGGTCTGATTTAGTTCGGGGAAGGGATAGAGAAAGATTGAACACATGGTCGCTTGCGGTTCTTCGAGAACCGGTGGCAATATTTTCTTTCCTTTAGCAATTCTGTAAGTGGCTTTGGTAGGGCGACAAACTTGGGTACAAACCGGCGGTATCAAGGGGCCATAATGTTGTGGTCTTTTTTCGAGCCCATAGATGATATTCGTAAAAGTAAAATGAGGCATTCAAACTGTACCAACTTTTAATGGGTGCCCTTCAGCAACTGTAACTAGGAGGCAAAAAAAGGTGGTCAGGAACCTGTCTCAAAAAAATAATGATTGCATTACATAAACGCAAATAAACTTTATTTCGTATTAAAAACTATAATTAACTTACGGTACTGACCACAGTACAGACATATTCAGACAAACAATTATCTGTAAAATATAATTAAATGGACATAAGTTAAGAAGTTCAATAAACTGAAATTTACCAGATCTAAGTAAAATCTAAGTAGAATAAATTATATATTTAAAAATAAATAGAATAAATTGAAATATATATTGAATCTGAATAGAATGAAAATTGAATATATTAAATTGAATATATTAAATCCAAACACATACCTTAAAATCTTTGCAGCTTGCATCTTCTTTGGAGCTTGCATTCGACGGCGAATTTCATTTGCAAGTCCGACGAAACAGCGACAATGCCTGAAATATTTTAGAAAATCCCGCTTGAATCTTCCCAAAATTTCTCGATGTTGGCTATTATTTCGAAAACAAAGTAAGGCACGATCACGTAACATCTCGATCATTGTTCCAGGTAGTTGGTTTTTATTGATGTTATACTTCAGCTAGTTCTCTGTCTGCTCTACGGATGCTAAGTGTTCTCGATTTTGCGCGTAATTGAGCCCTCACTTTTAAACTATTATAAGGGCTCTTGCGTTTTAGGTCAGCTGTTATGTAGGTTTGTTCTCGACGTTGAGACTTCAGTTTGGATCTGATTATTGAACTCCCTGCAACTTGCTGCTGTGTTAGGATGTAATGCTGATTCTGTTGGACAATTGGCGTTTTGTATATCCGAGGTAGGACATGATGGGTATGAGTAGTCCTTAAAATTGGTTGCGCCTGCTCATTCGCTTCTCAGACTTTCGTTGTGCATCTGGTGATGGTAGACGACTTCCGGTACGAATTCCATATCGTACTTGCAGCTCAAACAATCTGTTGCCAAACTAGGTCTAATGCCCGTCACCTACAATTTGCGCCCAGCGGCGTCTAAGGCTAAGAACTCGTCTCTTCGTAGCGTATAGGTCAAGCTAGCTCTTAGGTTAGTGGCCATTATGCTCGGACATAATTGACAGACGGACTTTTGTTTAAATTAAAATTAGTAGTTTTTGAGATAAAAGGTAACTATCTTTATGATATATATGGTGGTACAGCTCGATTAAGAGTGTTAGTATTTATTTTTCGAATTTATTCTGTCAAATGACGGGACTTTATTTGTACTCTATACTTCAAATTTCCGTTTGGTCGGAATATTCAACTTTAATTCAACCGAGTTTTGCGCAACAAAGCTCGAATTTAAGGTCTCAACCAATTGTTGCCGAAGTTACCGAAAGAGTTAAGACAAGGAGCGTGTTCCTTTTAATTACAACCAATGAACACTTGAAAATTTGCTATTTGTTTATACATTGCTACAGTAACGCTTTGCTGACTGTATCTTTGCTTAAGCTTACGGGAAGTTATGAATATTTTCTATGGGTCTGAAAGTAGTAAGTCCCATCCACGGATGTATATTTCGCTGTGTGTTACTCTAAGATACCAAGAATCTGTTCCACGCCTTGTTTCACATTATGTACCACATTAATATATTGTTACGAAAATTCCAAATCCAGTTAATGCTAACTAATTGATTTTCATAAGTAATAAATTCCCTAATGCATATTCGCGGCGCGCCATGCAGCTGCCGGCCGAGGAAAATGATTTGCAAAAAAGCAGGTCAACGGATTAAAAATGAAGCCATGAAGTTAGGTAATATTAATATGCTTGTAAATATGTATACAAGCAGAGTTAGTCGCACGAGAACATTTGAGTTGGACAAGAGCATTGAGTTGTACGAGTACATATGAGTCGTACGAGAACGTTTGAGCGAAAAAGAATATTAAAGTTGAGGAGTCGAGAGTATTGCCAGTGTAAAATGTTAATAATCCTAGCTTAAAGAATAAATTGTAAATAAAGAAACCGGAAGTTAAAAGAGTTCTGAACTGCATTTCTCTTGAATATAATATCCACGATCTAGTGATACGGACCGTATTGAGAAAAGCGAAGTTTGTAACAATATATTAAGTATTTTCGAGTTGCTGTAAACCTGCTTTAGAATGTTGTCCGTTTAAGAAAACTCTTCCAAATTACTCGGAGGAAATGGGAGTGGAAGGAAGAAAAATTCCCAAAGTACGTGGAAGAAGGGTAATAAAGTAGCAATTTATTTTACTATATTTTTGTATTTTATTTCATTTTACTATATTTGCTTTTAGCTTTAAGGTTTCCTCAGATGATGTTCAAGTTTAATTTCTTTTGATTTGTTCCGTTATCGCTGTCAGCTAAATATAGTGTTTATTTATGCATATTAATGTTTCTCTCTGGTGCTAGGCAAAAGTACTATCAATGATATTTGGAGTGCCGATAGAATTGTTGCAATGGTATAACAGATCATCTGATAAATAATGGTAATGCTGTTGTTAATCAAATCTCGTAACCAACATTCGATCATCGGAGAATCAACTCTGTTTGCTTTTATCCCAGATCACTACCGAACTTTATGGGAACTTCGAAAATCTTTTTACCATTTTATAACGCTATGGTAAACTGAACTGTAAATTAAACTCGAACATGAGTATGCGATTCATTTTCCTTTAGTTATTAAAAAAAAAGTCAATTTTTCGATAAAGACCAGATGCCTCATGGATATACTAATGTTTTTTTTCTTATAGCCACCATTGAAAGCTAAGTGTTTTCGAAATATACGAATGTTGCAAAAGGTACTTAAATAGCACTTGGTAAAATATAAGCAAATGGCAAAAATAAGACATCTGCAGGCCGTAGTGTTATTATTTGAGAGATAATTTCTTCTTTTCTCTCTTGCTTGACAACCATTGTGAAAAATCTTTCTTATATATTTCTTATAAACTCTTTCTTTTATTTTCACATGCACCGATTTAGAGAAAACAACTTCGAAAATCTTTGCCTTTTGACACTCGCTCAAAATATGATTCTTTAACTTGACACGTGACCTTCAACTCTCCTTGATTCTTGGGTTTGAAAAATTGAGAGCTGTTAGGCAATAATTTATGGACTGACATACGACTTAAAACTAGAACCATTACCGGCCTTCATCCCTTATAATATTTTACTCCAATGCCCTATTTGTTTACTTCGGGAGTTGACTCTTTCCTTCGCATACGTTAGAAACTCATTTTTGTCACCTTTTACTTCATGCTGTGACCACTATTTGAATGGTATTGAACTTTTCCATTTTATATTGTCAATTATACAAGGTTCGTAATTTGTAATTTAGAGATTTTTCTTTGCATTTAACTTTTTTTTTATTTTTTAACTTTTGGGTATTTTTTCTTCCTAAGTTTTTTTCTTTTGTCACTATTAGCGATTTTATCGTGATATTTTGTATTTAAAATTTTTATTCATTTTTTTCTTTTGATGGGTTTTTAGTTTTTACATTATTTTTTGTTCAATTACACTTGTTTGTAGCCACGTTTCATTATTTTATGTAGATTATATTTAGGTCGTGAGATTTGATTTTGCTAGCAGATGTGATTCATTTTTTCGCTATATTTATATCAATCCTTTTCTTGAAAAACGCCAATGCTTCTGCGCCAATTCCGACTTTTGAAGCAGCTTGCTTATTTTATTCGAGGTTTGGGCTCGTCGTATTCCCGAGTACCCCCTAGGATATTGGCTTTCTTCGAACATATCGAAAAAAAGCGTTTGAGTTTTACTTACTTTTCGGTAAAACTGTTATTTAGAATCTCTTTCAGGTAGATTTGTTTATTAAATTCAACCTTAGTAAATAAGACACTTGAACTGTAAGGTTTCATCGGACGTTATTGTGTACGGTTGCAACTGATTAAAGTCGACTTTAATCATAGTAATTAAACAAAATTTAACCATAGAAGTCTGAATGTGATGGTTGTCCGTTCGAAAAAAGGGAAAGAAACGGGACGCAGATCCTCCACAGGGACTACGATTCCTCAAAGTTTGGGTTTGTCAACCATACCATATTCCAACAATAAAACGATATTTTCTGGGAGGGTTATCCCAAATCCGCCGTACGTTTCGTCAACGTAACGAAACCTTATTTGTAACTGTCATAACTTGAACTAACTTAGTATAACCAGATATACCACTTTTTCCTTATGATTACTTCATACAAACGACTGCAAATGTAGGCATTAAGTTAAAGAAATGTGAGTGATAGCAATCAGCTATCACTGAAATTAAGGGCATTAACACTTGTCTCTGTAATCGCAAACTCCAAATCTCTAAAAGTATTAAAAACACTTTAGAGCAAGACATTAAGATGCATTATTTATCATAGTTGTTTTTTTCCGCATTTCGCCGTATGTTGAGCTCCGACTTTTCATCGAAACTTGATTGGCGTCACCTGCTAAGTAAAGCACGGCCTTTTTTCCTTTCAAAGATTATTAACAGTTGTGGTCAAAAAAGAAATTCACAGTGACGTCTCAATTGAGTAAATGCGTGAATCGATTATACACACTCATGTAATGATTACTTATATTGTTCGCCTTCCCCAGGCATATTATACACAGAATACGCACAAAACAATAAAAATATCCTTACGAATAGAACAATCTTTTTTACCTAAAGAGAGAATAAAGTTCACTAAAAATATTTCACAAATAATGTGCGTGTTCACCTTTCGACTTTTACTGTCTCGCCAGCGGACGAATGAAATAACACGTTCGACGGAATTTCTTTTTTTCAATCGGTTTCTATTTTTAATAGAAGCTGAAGATTGTTTCAAATTGTTACAACTTGCAGTTCGCATTTATTAACTTGGAATAAATTATTTTACATGCACTTTTTCTTTCACAGAAAGACATTCAGATATTTTTAGCATAAAATGTATATATTATACTAAATTCCTTTCGATTGGGAGTTCAATTGGCATAAAGTTTTGACAGTATTGACTTTATGCTTACGTTTAATATAACAGTATTTGGTTGATACTTCAGACTTTATTTTTTGGAATGGTTTTTTCACACAATTTAATTCGCTAATTATCTAAGGTTTTCAAGGAAACTTACTTACTTAATTTATTCATTGAATTAACGTTTCATGGAACATATTATCTTTTATATTATAAAGTAGAATTTTTTTGATAAAGAATCTCAGCGCATAAGATTTACATGTAATTTAATTTGGCTGCTCATTAATTTTAGGTGAATTTGATGTGTAAATAAATAAATAAATAAATACATTACTGTAGAAAAGTTTTCATAGCAATACAGTTTGCGACGGAGCTGGTTGGACCTAAGTTCGTTACGAAAGTGAGAGCTATTTATTATATTGATAACAGTGTGAGGACCAAAGCTGAGTAATCATTTTGATCCAATATTTAAAATTAGGATATCATACGCATTATAGACTAGACTAAGGCTAAGTATTACATAAGATAGGCTTACGAAGATATTTGAGTCTAGTTAGGTTACTGTAGAAAAGAAAGTCGTGACAGAGGACAAAACAGGGACTGAAAGTATGAATTGAAGCGATCGATCAGCTAAAAAAAAATGATTAGAAGAATTAGGTAATAGAATATATAAATGGAACAGACTAAACGACCAAAGTGTATATGTGCGAAACAGTAAAGAAATAAATATATTGAACCACTTTAAAAGTGTAAGCCTGTTGAAGTTATATACGTTGAATGAACGCAAGTGTGTAAAACGAAGGAAATTGATTGTAATATGTTACCTTAAAATTCAGAGTTGTGTTGGTGAGGTTATAAGGGCCAGAAATAGGAACTCGCCCCATGGCGATGGTGCCCAGGTACGAGCTGTATCACCGAGCTTTCACATTTTCTTCTTTACTTTTTAATTTAAAGGCAATAATAATCAAAATCAAAGCATGGAAAAGTTTTTTAATGCTTTTAAAAAATTTCATACCTTTGCAACATTGATCTGCTTCAACTTGTTTCTATTTTTTTTTGCTTTAATATAGAGCATATAATTCACATTATTTTATTTTTACAACATATTAGAATTAGAAAATCGATCGGGGAAGAAATTTTTCATCTGCTTTAAAAAAGCTTTATTAACAGTGAAAGAAATATATTTTTGATTGCCTGACCGTCTCTATCGAGCAAAAGCGTAAGTCGATATGTATATGCTAAAAAACGTATTAGACAGTTTGACTGCATGTCATCACTCAGTGGAGCCGTAAAGTCGGGTTTTACTGAATAACTTTGTTTGATGCCTGCCATCAATATAATAAAAGCACTTAGCAAACATGTGATTTAGAACTGGGAGTGCGAATAAGAGAAATAGCATAATGGAGAATAAGAGCAGGATATAAAACAAACTTTTCTGAAGTAAATAAAATTATACATACATTCCCATTTTTATGCAATGTAGCTACTTGGGTTTATATGTAAGTGGATGCATGAGTCAATGCGGTTTTGTTGCTCAAGAATAAAAGGAATATATATAGCATTGCTGCACATCGCCAACATCCTAATTCATTACACACAATTGTTTTTCTGTGTGTGTTCGTTTTATGATTTTTTTTCAGATATTTGGTGTGCTTATGTGGAATTTTGATTATTTACATAACAAGTTCAAAGCGCAAGAGCAAAACAATAACAACAAAAATCTTGATTGTAAAAGATTACCAGTGATTGTTGATATAAAACCACAATAATTTGGCTGAAGAATGGTTACGAATGAGTAAGTGAAGGATTATTGATTTTACGGATAATTAAAAGCTGTATTATATTGCTGAGGATTATTCTAAATGCGTTAATTGGAAAAGTTTTCTTATTGCAACGAAACAAAGCTTTCACAATTATTTCATTAGCAAGTGTTATAAGCAATTAAAGCAATAAAAATAACGGGTCTTTGACAAAATAAAATCGAAAATAAAATTTATGGAGCTGTTTGAAAAGTTTTTAATTATGAGCTAACATAAATGCACCGTCAATAGGTTTGTCTTAATCATCTTAATGTAAAAACTAGCGCTTTAGAAAAACCTTTGTGTATCACATTTATACTAGCAACCATACACTTTATTTACTTATTTAATTTATTTCATTAAAACTTAACTTCCATTGTTTTTTGAACCTCCTGTTGTTATAAATATTCTACTTTCAATCAAAGTGTGCCCATGGCATCTTTGATAATTTGCTCAATTTTTATGGACAGTGGTTATAATGAGTATTATGTGCGATTAATCTGTATTCAATTATATTCAGCACATTTGCAGTCTTATGTAAATAATAATATTAGTAGATAATTTGGAAAGATACCTCTTAGCGTATACTATTTTGTTGAATGGGGATTTCATTGAATATTTGAGCGAGCTTGAAATTCACATTCATTTTTGGTTAACGCACATGTCATGCCTTCCACACTTTCTCTAAATTCCTATTCCATTATATACACATATTTATATATATATGTATATATGTATATATATATATATATATATATATATATATATATAGAATTAAAATCAAAGCTTTATTGTCGTTATTTTCTTTCGAGGTCATTAATTTCAAGATTAGTTTCTAAGGATGAAGTATGATGGATATTATTAATTGAGCTCAAGTGGTGTGTTATGAGAAAAAAGTCAATAAAGAATTTGCTACGTTTGTTAAGTTGGCCTGACATCTTTATATTACGGGCTGGGCAACTAAACAGCTGCCTGTATAAAATGGTGTTGGTCGTGTTAATTTTGAGAAATCAGTCACGTCTTGCGCTGTTTCTAAATCTTTTACAGAAAGCTGCCGGGCTGGCGTGAAAAGTTCGAGGCTGTCTTTCAAGTTCTATTTGTCGTGTTGGAAATTTCCATCGCCTTTGCCGTTTACTCTGTGCTACGCAAATGTGTTATACCTAATAGAATCTAGACTACTTTTTCGTTTCGCCATATCATAATACCTAAGGCGTGGGACTTGGTTTAACTGAGTTTTTTCAGTTACCAGTCGAGTATTTGAGCGCCAGTAACCTTGAATACAATTTCTATTTCATCTGATGCACCACGTTCCTGCAACTAATGTATTTAATTTTAGTGACAACATTCAACTACCAAAATACGCGTTCGCATCCATTCCCTGAAAGGATGCAGCGCCGTATGCGGTTAGTTTGTAAATGTAGAACGCTTTTTAAAACTAACCTTTTCAGGCATCTTGATTGTTTTTCCTTTTTCTTATATGTGCGCTTGCGTGTGTGCTCGTAATGAAGTGTGATTGCAGTATCTCGCTTAGCTGCGTTAATACGCTTCTCCAGCGATAATCAAATTTGATTTTTTGAATCTTTTGCTATTTATCTAAAGGTACGTTTTACATAGGTCTACAGTTACTTTTTTTTTCATTTGCTTACATTAGATTCCGATGGAAAAAACCAAGCAAGTTTGTACTAATTAACGAAATGAAACAAACTGTAAATAAACCTATTATTAAACGTATGAAATGAAATGCATAAAATACAAAAATTGTCTTAAAAAAATTTTTTTACGTTCATGTCATGCCTTGTGGATGTTTCTATAAGAGTTGCGTGATTTTAATCATTTCAAAATATTACGATGTTTGCCTCTTAATGCTTGCTGCTCGGTGAGATATATTTGACATGTTAAACTCATAAATATATCTCCACAATATAGAAAATAACAATTAAGAAAATAACTTTTTAAATTTTACGTCTTGATCTTGATGTGCTCCCTTTTCAAATGTTTCTATATCGTTTTCAATTTCTTCTGAATTTTACTTCTAACGCTATATTAAAACTTTATTAAAATATTCCGGTTTGCTATATGTCTCGAGAAGTGATGTATTTGCAAGCGGCTAAACCTCAATCTATTTTTTTATCATAAAATCAGATGTGATTAAAAATATAAAAATATTATATGAAATTGTAAATCCCTATACACGAAAGAAATAGTTTTTTAATATTCATGAGTTCAGATAACTTTGCATATAGTGTAACGTAAGACGTCTGCCATTTGACATCGTACGTTTTGTGTAATAAGAAAACTCCATATGCTAAAGAGATCAAAAAGGCCGGAGACTTTGATCGGATGGACGCATATGTCATTGATAAGCTGGTTAGTACGATAGTTAGAAGGCGGGGAGGTTTCAATCTTTACAGCACGGACAATCTGCAGACGATTACCCTGAAGAAATACACGTTCCAAAACACTTATGAGCCCAGATGGATGGATAAAACTTACTTACTGGACGGGCTGATCTTATGCCCATGGCCAATTTATACCATGTCCTATCTATGATCTCCATCGGGCCATGATTTTGTATGGGAACACCGGATAGGGGTTACCTCACATATGAAAATATAGGTTTTTATTCATGTTCATTTATAATGTATATCTACATTTATATATATTTATGTGGGTAAATATATTTATTATCCACGCAAAGCAAAGAGAAGGTAAATTGATACAAAGAGAAGAGAGAGAAGTGAGTAAACGAGAGGACAAGCGAGTGATAAAGGGACTCAAATCATTTGCAAGCAAGTATTAGGAATTATCAATTTGATTAGGCTCATTTACTTAGCATTTACATATTTGTGTTTTACTTATCTGATTTAGACTGTAATTTGAAATATTACAGTTTAAATAGGACTTGAGTTTATTCGATTTAGTTTGCTTAAACTTGAAAAGAGTTCGTGGATTATCTGGAGTGAGTGTGGGACCGTAACGCCTATATGCTGCTGAGGGCAAATTTTCTGCTGATGATGAAGACGAGAATAATGACGATGGTATTATTATAGGTGTTGTTAATAATGGTATTGTTATTATGATTGTTACAGATTTTTCTATTGTCCTAACTGCAGCTGTTATTGTTTATGCTGTTTTTTGTGGTTGTTGCTGATATGCGAGGAAATTTTTAAAATTGTTGGTGAATAATAAATTAGCAAGAAATTTTTCTATATTTTTACGTCATTTTTAACACTTTTTTATTTTTGTGACTTTACACTTCACCATTTATCATTGACCCCATTTTCGTTTACCGGTTCGTATTATAGCTTACATATCAATGCACTTCTTCAGACAATCATATAACAGTTTTCCGATGAAAAGATATATGAGCAATCGACCGTTTTGATGGTTGCGTAAATTTTGCCGTGATATTAATAAAAATCTAATGTGTATAGAAGCGTTTTCATATCTTTGTCTTTGGATATTATCTATATAAAATTTACAGGCCACATTCCTCCTAGATAAAGCGGATTGGATCAAATACTCCAAAGAGGTCGAGTCATATCTGAAATCAAAGTCTTTTAACGGCAACTGCAACTATGATGCTGCTATTATGTCTAAAGCGATTGGCACGGTTGCTCATCTTTCTATTCCCCAATCCAACAGCTTTTTTAAACGAGCTAGCCTTCCTTGGTGGAATAACACGATTTCTTTATTGAGGAAAAATAAAATGGATCTATGGCACCGCTTTAAGAGATGTCCTGATCATGCTCATTTGTTGTTATACAAAAGGGCCAATGCTCTATTCAGGAAGGAATTACGAAAATCAAAGGCACTTAGTTTCGAACGTTTTTCGAAAAGAATTCACAGAAATACATCAATGAAGGTTGTCTTAAATAAAGTCAACAGACTTCATGGGACTTCAAATCTGAACGAAATCTCTGCCATCTGCACTCCCAATGGAACTTTAAATGACGCAGATAAGATTTCTAATTACTTGGGAAAAGTGCGACCTGATTACTCCTCTGACAGCAACTTTTCCAGTGCTTCCATCGAACTCCAATTTTTCTTTCAAATGCTGTTGACAGATGTGCCATGTTCCCGGAAAATTGTATATCTTCCTTAGAACTTGAAAGTTTTCTCTCCAAATCAAAAGGGAGGACACCTGGTCTAGATCATATCTCATACCAAATGGTCAGTGCTCTTTCTAATTCAAGTAAAAATAAATTACTGGATCTATACAATACGGTATTTTTGACCGGCCATATATCCTACACGTGGAAACTGGCAGCAGTTGTTCCAATTCCAAAGTCAAAAAATGTCTCCACCGCATCGGATTATCACTCAATCTCTCTTTTATCTTGTCTCTCAAAAGTGTTAGAGAACATTATGGCATCTAGATTATCCTGGTTTCTTGACTCCAAGAATCTGATTACAAAGCAACAAGTTGGTTTCAAACGGGGGAGAGGGTGCATCGACGCTCTTTTACTTATTGATTACTTTACGAGCAAAGCAATTTCCGAACGGAATCATGTAACAATTTTCTCAATCGATTTCGAAAAAGCATTTGACAGAGTTGGGCTTTCTTGTTACTTTAAGACTCTTGAAATCATGGAATGTTGGACCCAAATTCTTCAACTACGTCAAATCATTCATGTCGCATCGGCCGTTTAAAGTTAGAATTAACAATTATCTCTCTGATTCGTTTCTGCTAATGAATGGCATTCGGCAAGGATCTGCTCTGTCTGTCACGCTGTTCCAGATCGCTTTCAACGAAATTAGCGTGTACCGAGCATCGAACACTGTCTCTACGCAGACGATGTATACATTTTTGCAAAAGAAAAAGATAACACAAAGGCAATCAATATCCTCGAGTCTATTGGACGAGAGATCTCCACATGGGCACACTCGTCAGGAGCTAAAATTTCTATACAAAAATCAAAAAAATGCACATTTGTCGAAAACAGATGTGTGATGCTGGAAATCTACTGATGTATATTAACGACTCACCAGTACTAAACGTGCAGTCGCTCCATATCCTCGGGCTCACGTTTTCCAACAATTATCATTGGAAAACACACTGCCTTCGGTTAAAAAATTCTATTTTAACAAGGGTAAATTTCATACAGTACATTGCTTGGAAAAGCCATGCGCACATTAGCACTATTGCCTATCTTACCAAAATGCTTGTTTTAAGCAAGATTGACTACGCTTTGATAATCTATGGTAATAGCTGCAAATCTAATATCAACATCCTTAAACCAGTTTATCGCCAAGCCCTCAGAGCAAGTTGTTATGCTTTTCGGACGACGCCCATAAAAAATATTATAATTGAAACTGGTCTCCCAACTTTAGAAAATAGACTTTATGAGTTAAAAGCTAAAATAGTCCCCAAGCTTCTTAATTCAAACAAATCTATTCTCGGTGATGCCATGAGAAAGATTATTATTGCGAAGAAAATTCCAAGGTCACCATCTGCAATTGACTATTGTTTGTATGTCGCAAAGGAATTGGACATTCCCTTAAAAATTTTCCGCTATTTTGGTGTTAAACCGTCATAGATTTTGGAAGACTGCTCTTTTGACATCTCGCTGTCTTTGCACAAGAAGGAAGATATTCCAAATTACGTCTTCAGGAATCTAATAGCTGAAAAAACCCAAGTACTGGGAAATAACGGATGGAATCTTTTGTACACAGACGGCTCAAAATCTTCTGGTCTGCCTCCTGCTTGTGCCATGATAGATGCTTCAGCACAGGTTCTTCTCAATCACATATTTCACGAAAGTACTTCAACTTTCACAGCCAAAGCCAGAGCTATCCTTCACGCTGCGAACCTTGCCCATAAAAACAAACTCAAAACCGTCATTGTTACTGACAGTTTGTCTGTATTATAAGCTATCCGCAATCCTTCGACTTCGAGATGGAGCACCATCAACAAATTAAGGAATATAATAACAAAACCCGGCGGAAAAATTAAAATGTTATGGGTTCCTAGTCATATCGGTTTATTGGGAAATGAATAGGCTGATCGAGCGGCAAAGTATGCAGCTTCTGCGCCTCTAATTATGGATGATGTCATGGAAAAGTTGGATCTTCAAAGATACATTGGAGGAAAAGTTAAAGGGAAAATTACAGAAGGAAATCTACAATACTATCATCAACACTAATCTTCTATTAATCCTCAATTAATTCCACCTTTATATCCAATAAATGTCGGGAAAATCAAAATCCAAACATTTTCAAGAATTCGCCTTGGGCATACAATTGCAACTCACCAATGAATCTTGAAGAAGTCTTCCTTCCCAATCTGCAGTTGTGGACATATTCTTACTATAGAGCACATTCTCTGCGACTGCCTTAACTTTTCCTTAGCTAGAAGGATTGCATTTAAAACGATTACCCCTTTGGACTTTCTAAAATCAGCTTCAGAACAAAATATCAATTCAATATATTACTTTATTAAAACGACTAGACTCAATATCTAATGTAATTTTATAAATTAGAGCCGATAGCCTGTGTTGCTAGTGCTCAATATCTTTTGTTTAGTGTAAGAATTTATTTCATTAGTCTAAAATTATAATAATAATAATAATAATAATAATATATGAAATTTAGGTTGTGACGAATTTTCTTTTTGCTTTTGCTAAGGCAACTAATAGTTAAAATTTAAAAAAATCGAAATATTTACCATCACTATCTATGATCTTTTTCCTCTTATAGGGCAGTTTGCGAATGCCCTCGCGGTGTAAACTTCGAGACGAAATAGTCATCTAACCATTTTCGCACATTTAGAACTCTTGTGAATTGCTGATCTGCTAATCATGACAGCATCAATTTGAGTCCTAGCTCTACTTGAAGATCGCTTCCCCGACGTTTGCAGCAACATCACTTTTCGTTTTTTCACCTCAAGCGCGCCACTTAATTTCATTAGTTAGATGTAACAGTTTTTCCAGACTTTAGACGTTTGTAGTAGATTATTCCTTTCTGATTCAATAAAATCTTCTATTTCATTTCCTAAGCGGCCATAATTATTCTCGTAGTTTCAGTTTATTTTATTTCTTTTTTTTTGAGTTTAAAACCGAATAATGTGCTGATTATTGATATCCATCTCTTTACGCTTGGATATCCGCTGAACAACAATTTTGAACCAACTGAAATTTGTATTGTACAAATACATAAATGAAGGCATCATGTATGTTTCATAAAACACATAGAAGTTATTTATAAACCTAATATGTACATATATATACATATATATATATACATATATAAGAATAGATCAGTATTTGCAATAACAATAGCGGGAGCAACAAGAGCAGAAACAATTTATTGCGATAAATCGTTTATAACTTTTTCCTTATGCAAATTGTATCTTTAGGTAATGGTAACTCTAAGTTACTGCGTGTACGTAGCGGTGGGTCCGAGGCTTTTTCAGCTCATATATAAGTGGTTTCTTTAAAATGTTTAACTTATTTTTATTGTTGCATTTGCTGGCGATGCAGGGGTTTTATTCACTGGTGGTGTGGGTAATGTTGTCAGATCTCAAACCAGTATTAGTTAGCATTGGTCATGCCTAGCTTTACCATTGACTACATCTCTCGTTAAACATGTAAAAATGCTCTTGAGGTGAACTAGTCTAAAACAATTGCCATAATATTCCATCGACATAATAAACATTTATAAACCATCTCTAAAGGCAGCCGGCGTCATTGTTAACAAATCAAAATGTGGTTATTGACCAGAAGTTATATTTTGACTTACGCTTAAATTCTCTTAGTTCCCGCATTAGTTTATGCTACTTAGAATCTTGTCCTGCTTAAATATGTATATCATCAAATATCTAACAATCAAAGAAATAGTTCTAGTTAACTATTCTGTGATTAATTTTATAAAAACTTTAGAAGCAGCGCTAAGTTCAACAATATGTCTATGGTTTTCAATCAGTTTTCGACTAAACAGAGAAAGGAGTTGAGTAGAAAAATTTTCCTCCCCCAAAAGTTCGAAATATCGAATACTTTCGTCAATGGTTCACACTATATTTTCGTTAATATTTTTGCGCAATTTTTTAATATACAATGCGTTTTCTATTAGGACCAGTGTGTATAGAAAATTTTAAAGAATCGAAGAGTTAGAATATGTTCAACTTGAGTATAGTAATTGACGAAAAGATGTTTAAGAAATCAATTTCGTAAAGACAACTTACTTGGTGTAGCATTATTTTGAGAATAGCTTCGCTATTTTTTTTTGAGGAATGCCTAAATTTGTACGCCATTTGTAGCACTATCCTACACAGCTATTAAGGTGCTATTAAAGTAAGCCCAAACGGGCCAAAATTACATTTACACGTCATTACTGGCCTAATAAAAATTAAATTGTAGAAATTTTCAAGCATCAGGAGTTACGAATGGTGATGGTTACGTGTTTTAAAAGATGACGCAATAAAGGAATATCCATTACCTTCATGAAGCAGAAATGGTGACACTTCTTGCTCTAAACATTTGATTACTCCAGTGGCAATAGCTTTTTGCATTGGTTTCAATATGGTAAATTTGGAAAAATGGTCTAGGCAAACAAAGATGCATGCATCTCTGGTTCTAGGATACGGACCCATGAAATCTATATGCATATTCGTTAGAAAGATCTCTCAGCTTTCTGCTGTTGCCCCATAAGCGATCTTTGAGTTTTAACAGTTTTGCTGCATTTACACATATCGCAGTTTTTGATTTCAACTTGCACATCAGACGTCCATCCCGGCCAATAGTATTTCTGCAGCGGTTTATGAATACCGCTGTGCCACAATGGGCTGCTGTTAACAAAAAATTTCTGAGCTCGGTGGACCATAGTTTCCATCGAGGATTTCATCCCCAGCTCGAAAACCTTTCCTTTTATACAGAAATCTGTCTGATGATCTGGTAAACTATTCTGGTTTTTTTATTCTTCGGAAAAGAAACATGGTGAATGTAGGTCGAACAAACAATCGTTAGCTGTTATCAATTCGTCTATATGCATCCGCGATAGTGTATCTGGTCCAATGGCTCATTGCGACTCCTTCTAGCTAATCGCCCCGATATATGTTTTTACGTCATAAGCCTGTTTAAGCTAGAGTGATCCGTAACGATGATAAACGGTAGACCTTCAATATATAGTCTACATTTTTCTGCACTTAATATAGCTGCATAAGATTCTAATTCTGTCATCGTGTAATTTCTCTGCTATTGGTCTTTCATTTTCATCATCATCGTTTTGAAATAGTATCCCGCTTACGTTACCTCTGAAAGCATCACAATGAATGTGAAAATGTCTCCTAAAAGCTGGCGTGCTCTGGAGCAGTGGCAGGACAATGTTTCAACTTCTCGAGAGCATGTAATGCTTCATCTGACAAAGGGAAGTTTTTCATTCAATTCCTGGTGAGACATTCATATAATGGTGCAGCTATTGACACAAAATTTCCAATTATTCTACGGTAGCAACCGGAATCTCCTCATAGCCTCTACTTTCTCCGGATCTGCTCTCAAACTTCCGTCAACCACCACAAACCCAAGGTACTTTTCCTCTCTTTAGCAAAATCGACTTTTCATAATGATGATAGGTAAATTTGCATTTCCTAGTCAATCAGCCACCATAACTATATGTAACAGGTGCCTATCGAAGTGTGGTGCACAAATCAACTGATCATCCAAATATACAAAAACGTTGTAACGTCCGCGTACATTTGCAAAGTAGGGGTTTCGTCGGTCCGCTTTGATCAATTGCTTTATCACAATAGATTAAGTAAGACCGTAATAACGGCCTACCGTTATGCAAAAGACTCTATTCATACCTGTCCGCCTCTCTCTCTGGAGAACGCTATAATGCAAGAGAGAACTATTAAAAGAGAAAAAGTCCAAAGTCCGTCTGTGTGACTTAAAAACATTTTTTCCCTGAAGCCTTGAACAACAGTCAGTTAGTTTTTGTACTGGAAAAAGTCAGTTAATTTTTATACTAGAAAAAGTCAGGTAGATTTTGGATTGGAAAGGTCGGTTAGATTTAGTACTGCTAAAGAATGAGTTCGGTGCTGTAATGTCAGTTAGTGTTGTGCTGTCCGGAATTGATTTTGTGCTGTCGAAGAAAGCCTCTTAAAGATTTTATAAATTCTTGTTTTGATAAAAGGAGTCAAAATAGCAAAGTAAAATAGATCAACTTGCAAAAAAGAGACAAAAGAAAAAAAAACTTCAATGTATTAAAAACTTGGAAAGAAAAAAATTAATTATCGTTCGAGCTAAAAAGTTTAATTTTGTTTTAGCTCAATAGTCTTAACAAAAAAATTAGTTAGAATTTCTAATCGCGAGATCCTGTGCATAATAATATACTTAAATATATGTAATACTGACAAAAAACTATTAACACACAGCGAATACTTTCACATATAATTGACTAACCAAACTATTATTGTTAATATTAAATTATGAAAAAAGGTTATTAATATACTAATCGTAAGCCTGTTTTTAACTTTTAACTTTTTTGTGAAATACTAACGCTCGCGAAGACTAAAAAAAAAGGAATAATGCTTGCCTAAGCGGTATCGCCTATTGTTGAAGCGGAGTATGCGTGGGTGTGCGTGCGAGTGAGGGTAAGGGGACAGGGAATATGCACTAACGGACTAGGAATGGATCAACGAACAGCGGACAGTACAGACAACCCCCTTTTTGATTTACTTTATTTCGATTTAATTCTTTTAATTTTTTTGTCATACGCTAGGGCAACTCGTAAAATTCGTAACGCTCTATCGCGTGGGATCTATGCCTTTGACAAATGGCACCCAACGTGGGACGAACAGATAGATAATTAATTTAATTTCAATACGTTGGTCAGTTATATGCCGTTGACAACGTTTTCGCGGGGGTGACGACATATAATTTTATCCATTAGCTTATGCATTCGCTGCGTTACGCTATAGTGGCTGATTGTCTGAGAAATGCAAATTTCAGTTTCAATAATAACTATCACGTAGCCAAGCTGTAAGGTCCGCGTGTGTACGTATAGGGGGTTTCTGTCAGTCAGCTTTTTCTCTGATCTTTGCAAACAACGTAGTGTTACGTATGATAACGAAGTTCCGTTAATCAAGATTTCTTTCGATAATTCTCCACTTACATAGTAGGGTCATTTAAAGAGAAAATTACGAGAAGAGAACAAAGTTCAAAGTCCCTCTGTATAGCCTAAGGGTGGGTTTTGCACAAGCAAATGGCACGTTTCATTATTTTGACTATCGGGACAAGAGAGAATACGGACGAGACGAATCAAAAGAATCGGTAATTAGGAGGAACCAAAAAGCTTTTTTTTGGACAAGTGAATAGCATGCAACTCAGCAAAGAATTAAAACGGTTATCTGATGCCAATAAAAGTGATCAAAATTAAAAATGAAGAAACGTACATTAAAAGCAGCAAATATTAAAGAGAAGTACATTAAAACGGCAAATATTGAAAATATAAGTTAAAGCACATTCGAAACAATAAATATTGATAAATATAAATTACAATACATTTAAAAAACAGTAAAAATACTAAGGAATAAGTAGAAGTATATAAAAGCAGCAAAGTATTGGAAAATAAGTTAAAATTGAAGTTGGAGTTAAGTAAAGTGAAATAACTCTACAAATGACGCAAAACCAAAGAAAAAATGTAACCGTACAAAGAACAGTAGCTCAGCATATACATACGTACGACGTATGCCCATTGTGAAAGAAGTTAAAATACACTCAAATATCAAATGAAAGGAGGAACAGGAGGAGACATTGAACGTGCTCTATTATTTTCTCAAATGAAAAGATAAGTTAATTTGTTTTTATTTCTTCTTATTTCTTTTTTTATAGGATGTATAATGTTATGATTGAGAAGCAATGCATGTACACTTTCTACTAATTTTTTTTAAATGAATTTTGAATCGGTTCTACTTTCGGTGAGAGGAGGTAAGTAAGTGGGTGAGTATGTGTGTATGTGACGTGGACGGTGACTTAACGAACCAACAAATACACAGTTACAGACTGACGGGCAAGAGGAAAATACCGATGGACCGAAGGATTGTTATGTGACGCCACGCCATTAGTTACCACGATAGGTTTAAATTATTCATAATATATTTTTGTAAATGTAGCTGGGCTAGCCCGGCGGCACAAAGTATAACTCTACAGCCCTATCTATATAACTACTATTGCAAATGTTACAAAAAACAAAATCAACAATTTATTTGATGTATTCCTCTATCAAGAAATCTATCCAATGGTTTAACAAAATTTTGAGGTGTCAACCGTTCAACTTTCTGAACTTTTGATTTTCGGCGATTTCAAGTCAACAAATCTTAGAGATGCATCGTCACTTCTAAGTTAAGATAAAGATATTTATCATTAACAGTTTTTTTTTTGTGTGACAAGTCAGCGAGAGGATGTCCACCACACGTGCGGGTGGGGTGATGATCGGAAAGGGTTATAGGAAGGGTGAGGTGAAGAAAGGGACTAGTTTTCGTGAACGTTCGATTTGGAAATCGAGGCAGTAGGTACGGCAGCAAAGACAACTTCTAGTATGTTGTTCCAAAGGTAGACAGCACGGTTAAAAAATGACGAGGCGCGGTGATGTTGTGCGTTGTGGGTGAGGACGCTGGAAAGGACCCGTAGTTCTGTGAAGTGATTTAATTGGTGAGCACGCCGTTTTTGTCTCTGTAATATATTTGCGATGAATGTACATGTACATAAGCGCAACAGCGCCCACGTTACCCCGACGCAGTTCTGGACATACTTGCCCATAAGCCCCTGAGCGTTCTCGTCCACACATCCGAGTTATGCTCTAAGTTCTGCCGTATATAGGCGACGTAAATAATGCGGATATCGACTGCAGTGAAGTATTTTTTGCACCGCTTTAAAAATCCTAACGAGTTGCGTCTTTCGACACTTCGAACACATGTTCTGCCCAACAAACATGGTTTTTTATTTTCATTAGCAAAATATCAAACAAATATCACATTGACACCATCAACGGAGAGAGCTTATCCTATTTACTCTACCACATTCATACATTCGCATAAGGTCCCAACTTAGTGCGTCATTCATCATGTAGCGTTTCTGTATCGCATTGGCGCTTGGTCTCCTACTAAAGGGGAACAATGTGCTGTCGCATGCAAACGAATAGATAGGGTCCCTGTTATGGATAGGAGATCGCTAATGAATACCAGAAAAGAGTACACCGGCATTTAAATAGAATTAATTTGAAGAATAGCCGTCGATTACAAGTCGTATCGACATATATATATATATATATACAGTCAGTTTGGGGGCAAAAGCTTCATGTCGTACTCTATCGAATATGCTGGAGATATCTAGGGCAACGACCTTACTTTCGTTTGAGTGGCGAATAGCTCGGTTCTACTTTTTGGTGAATCATCAGTAGACCAAATTTTACGAAAGCCACATTGCATATCGCTTCTTGGCTTGGAAAACGGCCAGCATGCTAGCAGTTGCTGAAAAGACCGCTCAATGGTCTGGCAGGTGTTTTATTATACTTTGTTAGAACTGTTGCTGAAATACCATCTGGCCCTGGAGATTTGTGAGTGTTGAGATTGGCAAGGACCTTTTTAACGGCCCTGATTTAAAAGAAGAATGCAGTTACTCTTTCAAACAATGGCAGTGATTAATTTTTATGTGGTAAGTTGGAGAGAGAAAAGTTGTTGACTGCTGCCCAATTTGCCATATCGGATGTAAAAATATCACGTTTTGGGGCTGATGAAGAAACGTGGCGAAGAATAGCATACGAAAAGGTTGCAGAAATGGTATAGTCGTCCGAGTTACCGAGAGGTGCAAAGGTCTTAACTTCGTACTTATGTAGATGCGAAGTGAAAAAAACGATTAGTATATTTTGTTGCGTTCATTCAAGCTGCGTTAACCATTTCTCAACTGCCTCAATCTCTCAGTTGTGTTTCTCAGGAGTTGTGTGAGTTTAATGCCGCGACCAGTTTTTTTTGTGCCGGGTTAATTTTGCAGAATGGAATATATTGAATTGGATAGGGTGTCAAAGTTCTAAAAGATTCATGTTTCAGCAAAACCGCAAACCCCAAATGCAACATTTATGCCCTGATTGTGAATTTTACCCATAGCGAGGTAAATTCGAGATCTTGAGTGCTGTATTGTTGCTGCCACTAGAACATAACATCGTTGTGAATGTGTATCACAATATCTGTGTGATACAAAATTTTTGATGATTTGGCATTTACGTAAATGGACACGTACACGTATGTCACTGTTTGCACTCACCTGGGTCTTAGAAATAGTGAGTATATCGGGCCAATATTTGCGTATGTGTGCGTATACCCCGAAAAAATTTCCGTCCGCCCGCGTATGTTGCAGTGATAGACTTTAAACCTACTCACTATACTTGATGCTCGAAATAATTCCGTCTGACGACAGAACACGAAATGACAGCCCACCCCTTGGACCGCTAACGGAAGGTGTGGAAAAATCAGACCGGATAAAGAACCTAACCCAAGCTATTGCATTTTCAGGACCGTCTACGACCAAGCTCAAATTTGTTGGTTTTCAAAGTTTCTTTACCTTGTAATCTATAAAAATTCGAATCCAAACTTCGCCAAATCGAAAAAGAGTATTGAGATGCTTCAGATCTATCACTAATGAAAGGTTTTATATTGAAAACTGCACTTTTAGGACGAACATGAGCGTCACCATAGCTTTCCCTGACTTTCACTTTGCATTTTGCCTATAGGCGAGACACAATTCGGCCGGAACCATTAAATGAATTAAAAATAGTGGCGTAGAAACTTTTATGAAAAATCAACTTAACAGGTTAGAAGCAAATAAGGAAAACGGAATTATAAAACACAGAATTATGGAAAAAGTTTGTAACACATACTACTACTAAAAGCATACATTAGAGATGAGTAGAGTACAATAAAATTTACATATCCGGAAGGAGCAATGGGTTTAATTTTTTAAAATTTTTAGATTTTAAACCAAAGTAAGTATAAAAATATATACATGCGATGAAAAAATTTTGTATATATATAACAGGCTAGCTTCATGTACATTGACCATAACGAAGCACCTAACAAGTTTGATCCATTTGAAACAAACTGAAGCAAACTGCAACAACAACAATAGACAATCGCTAGTCCCGGGCCTAAGGAAAAGAAAAAAGGTGTGTTTTTGTAAAATGCAAGTTTATTCACCGACATAATAACCTGCAAGAGTCACATAATTAGTCAAAAGTTTCTTGAAGATTTTAATGTGTTTCTTTGTAATATTTGTCCAGAAGTCGGGTTATATATTTTTTGGCTTGGCACACCTAGTTGACATGTTACAAGGAGAAAAAAATGCTAATTGTGAATGAGTAAATATACGCATATATCAATATTGCTAAGCCCTTTTTACCTGACCGTTAATTTGTCGCATTATTGGTGTGTCCTTTTCCTGACCTTCGGCTGTCCTACATTCGTCAGTCAGTACATATATTTCAGTTTGTCCGTGAAGTCATTGTCAAGTCTGTTTTCATTTGTTCCATACACACATATAGAAAGCCTACGTCACCATCACGAAACTTCTGCACTTGTCTGTTTGATAATGACTCGTTCCTTTTTTTTCGTCTTGAAATGGTATTTTCAATTTTAATGAAACTTCATATATGACACTGACGCGTCTGTGTTTATTCTTCACCGCAAGGATCTCTGTACCACCCCTTTCCATTACCTGGTGATCATTAAAAATTCCATCCGGCGTTGTACGATACCAAAAAAAGGAAGCTACCATCTGCCGGTATAATTTTGGCATCCTCTTGGCGACTCCCAACGAGCGGATTATCTTTCGAGCCAACGCTGACTTTGACCATTACTTTTGCCCATCCAAAGCAATGTTTAATCAATACAAGAAACTTGAAAATTCCTGTGTTTCGAATACAGTACATCCAGCGTCACAAAAACCGTTATAATTCGAACGAAATGACACGCTATTTTGATCGAAGTCGTTTGACACTTGAAATTTTCCAATAATAAGGTAAATTTTTAGTTAAAATTGACATAAACCCGCGAATTATTAGCCTATGCGTTCCTAATTTGGTAGAACCCTAAAAGTCTTTTTTAGTATTTCACCTAGACTTAACTCAGGTCACTGATTATGTGTGGTGTCAACTAGGTTTCATTTTCGAATTTCGATTTTTTAGATATATGTGCAAGAGGTGCGAGAAACATATCTCTCAAGTTGTTACAACCGGCGTAAGTAAAATTCCTAAAACATCTGTAAATTGAAAATAAAATAAATTATAAACGCGATTTTTTGCTTACGAACCACTGAACAAAAATCAAAATTTTAAATTTGTGAAACGTAAGTTTCACAAATTTTTTAATTTACTGTTTTTTGCTTTTCACTCCAATCGTCTGATTAACACACTTAATTTGCCGAAGTTTTTAATCAATTATGTATCATCAATTTTTCCATATACCATTTTATACTGTCGCTACTATTAATAAGGCGCAAACGATCAAAGAATAATAAAAGCTCATCGCCCTACTGGATATATTGATCTC
This sequence comes from Glossina pallidipes, assembly GCA_000688715.1. NCBI lineage: Eukaryota > Metazoa > Arthropoda > Insecta > Diptera > Glossinidae > Glossina > Glossina pallidipes. The sequence goes on from KK500085.1 coordinate 208,722, forward strand.
ATTGCAAACAGACCTAACCCATTTTACTTACAAAAGAAAAGTAAGTAAAATATAATTAAATATTGCTATCACATCACATCGAAAAACATGTGGCTCGTCATGAATGGTTCCTTTGTTCATTTCATGACATTTGGCAGAAGAGGAACATTTAATTTGCCGGAAAAGGAGTTTTGTGGGATGTGGAAGGACTCTGCGGCACGCTTCAATTCCTCCTACGTTACTCGAAAATGTGTAGGTAAATTATCTTATATACTTGCCAAGCACGTAGATTAAAATATACTTATTGTAATATGTAGATTTTCGGAGAAGAGACTTTTTAATACATTGTAGGAGAAATTGGTGGGAATAACCTGTTGTATTTTTCATGTTCTTGTGGTACGCTGCTGTACAACGAACGATGAATGACGTATTCCTAACAATTTTTTAAGTGATTGCGCATACAGAACCCACATTTATTTTCGTAAGTCCGCACGAAATGAGTTGATTTACCTACATAGATGTTTTTGCACAAATACAAATATTTTATTCATAAGGTTTCCGACCACGACATTAAAGCTGCAGTAGTAAACTTTAGATTTCCAGGATCACGCTACCACTCGCATGTATGGAGACAGTCCAATGAAAGAGCTTAGCTGAAAGACCCTCGGACTGGAAATCAAGCGGAAGTACAATGATATACATTGCTAAGCGAGGAATGTTGTTGAGAGATGCATTGCTTTATATAAAAGTTGGTTTGATTTTTCAAATATGTAAATTAAGCTTTTATATTTTTCAAGGTCGATAGCCTAATAGAAAAGCAGAAAAGCCGTTACTATCCGGAGAAGATGAGAAAATCTGCAATGGTTGTGCGGATTTCATTACATTTGCGTAAACTATAAAGTGCAAATTTGCGGATTTACCTTCTGTAGGACCCGCACCATATTTTGACGATGGAGTACACGTTTCGCAAAAGGCGAATAAGTGAGGAAATAAGCAGCGGCATATCTTCTACACTTCTAATTCAAAAATTTGGTTTTATTTTCAGAAGTTGAATAAAATGAAAAAATTTAATTTTAAAACGTTATACATTCTTTGTAGGTAAATTCATATGTTAGTGTATTAGTATTTTTTATAGACTAAAAATAAAGTGATATATATTTGAAGTTTGCACAAGACGAAGCCACATGCCACATCCCGTGAAACAATCCAATTACTGCTTGAGATATTCCCTGGTTGTGTAGCCCCTTCTTTTGGTGACCAGGATTACGATAGAAGAATTAGTAAAGCCATGGTCGAAGTGCTAAAACACACACACATGTGAATATTACGTACTTATGATACAAGAAAAAATTACAGCTATAAAAAAAAACGGTTTTATGTTTAATTCAAATCTTGCGTAAATTTTGGGACACACTGATGATAATTAATGTTTGCACCAAGGTTTTGCATTTTGTTAGCGTGCATGTACACAATACGCAATATGTATATTGCAAGAAAATGATTATGAAAAAGGCCAAAGACCTTCCCGCCGAATTTTGGACATTCATTTAATAAGTTAAGCAACTGACTTTTCTCGAGAAAGGTGAAAAATGAAAATTTTCGCTTGTTCAATTTAACCTAATCTCAATTCGTGCTGTGCCAAAATACCAAACTTCCTCAAAGTCAGGTTGAAAATCGCAACCTACATTTTGAGAACCAAAGAACGTTGGTAGACACTAAAGGAGCATATGGGCAGATATGCTTAAATAAATTAGAAAATGGCCTCGAGCCGATTGGTGTAATAAAAAGATAAATTTATCTTAAGTCCATCTGGGTGTTGCATACATTTACGCAAATTTAGACCCACGCTACGTACGCGGCGTATAAATGTGCTATTGACTTGCAGTAAGCTTTAAGTTTAACATAAATAATGGCTTTATGCAAATTTGACACCATATTGAATATATACTACATCCATATATATATGGATGTAGTATATGGATGTAGTATATATTATAATTCGCTATTATAAAAGTGAAAATTGGGGTTGTTTCTTGAATTTGCTCAAAGCAGTTAGTGGACCAACGTTGAAAATCTATCTTTGGTTGGTTATGAAAACTTTAATTTATTAGACACTCGTATTCATTCTACTTTTTTATTAATAATTTGTTGTTTTTTTCTTGGTAATTTTTCACTAGATTTCAAAATTTCATGAAGCGCTTGTTAAATGGTTTTGATTTTTCGCTAAAAGCCGTTAGCTGGTTTTTTCCTTTACAAGGTTTATAAAAAAAGTACCACGTGTGGACAATAAGGAGAGCACAGAGTTGCTTGATGAATAAAACATCTCTCTCATCTATTAAATGGGACGAAGTAAGAGAAATGCCTTGAGCATATCTGTTAAATGGGACGAAGTAACAGAAATGGCGTGATCATATCTGTTAAATTATCGATATAAAGGAAGGCATTTACTTCTTTCTCTACATTTCTGCGAAAAAAAAAATTTTTTATAGGAAAAATAGAGAAAAAGTAAACATATGAAATGATATGTGTATTTTTTCGAATAAAATAAGCTCTAATTATGTATCTTTTAGTTAACTAGCTTCAATTTGAAAGGTGAACAGCCAGAACTATTTGGTTGAGAGTTACGTATAGTTTTCGGCATTCGAAATTTACTGCGCAAAAATAATGGGAAAATAAGAGGTAAATTTGACTTTTGGCTGTTTACAATGGTACAATGAATAACAAAACCACACAAACGTAAATAAAAAAAGGACGTGAAATTTATGATAAAATGATATGAAGTGAACTAATTTCATATTATTTATATAATTTTATACTTTTATTTCTTAGAACGACTTTAAAATGTGGACTTGTACTTTGAGTTTTAAAATATAGAATTTTGTTTTTATTATACATATTTCATTAATATATTAACATATGAATACACAGTGAGCCTCAGTATTGGACTTTTGCTCGAAAAAAGTAAATTTCTCATTTACAAGAATGCGTGAGGAAATGTCTAATTTATCTAAGCGGGGATTTGTACTACTTTAAGAGACTGCGTGAGGAAATTTATTCTCAACATATGGTACTTGTTTTTATAAATCTGTTCTTATAAACCTATTCTCCGGCACCACCCATCCGCCATTGCTTTTATCTTTTATCATTTTAACATTTACCGTTATCTAAAAATTTAAGAAGTTTCCAATAAATTGCAGCATTACTACTTACCCGTTTCTCAATAAATGCTTAGTTTACACTCTTATATATTTTAACATAATAGCTATAACCTAATTCTACACATAATGCAAGATAAGCTATAACCTAGTTAAGATAACCCAATTTAGCCATATATGTAACTTTAGTAATAGTCTAGTTTAATTTTACTACTTTGCTTAAGTTAGCATAATAATTTATTATATAAGTTACTGACCACACTTCAGGTGGGTCAGAAGTAAAACAAATATAAAATTAATAAACAAGAATACAAAAGAATCTTTAATTGTGTTTTCACTACAAAATTACAATAAATATACCATGTGGTTCATTTACATTTATCGCACAATCAAATTATTAGAAAGTGTGGAGTTTTCATACAGATACAGCTATCCTCTTTTACTAGCTATACCTAAGCGAACACATTACACTTCATAGCTGAACTATTCGAGCTAATTTCATTAATGGCTGTTTCTTGTGCTGTTTAACCGGCACGTATGGGACATAATTATATTCATAGTTCTCTGCATGTAGTGGTGGATCATCTTCATGTTACTATTTCGATCTCAAAAATTTTAGTATAAATGTAAAATACGACTTTCAGTTTAACGAAAAAAGAGTACTAAAAAAGATTGTTACAATAATACC
>KK500085.1:213791-234992 GCA_000688715.1 Glossina pallidipes
AGTTATATTTAAATATAACTTCACACCCTTTATTAAAATATAAAAAAAAATGGAGATAAAAGACATATGCCCACTGATTATGTCCTGCAAGAGGACTACACGTCTTCCTCAGCGTTCTCACCGATTCGTCTTGGAGTTACCCCCATACGGCACAGCACATTACCGTCACACGTCGCTTTTTAAGTGTATTGCCCTCCTTTCGAGCAAACTACCAGCAGTGGTCTTTGCTGCCCAAGCTCACTCCTTCATATTCAAGTCTAACGTTCACAACCACTACTCCTTTTCTTCACCACACTCTTCCTAAAACCTTTCCTGATCACCATCGTGCGAAACAGTCCCTGAGTAGCTGGTCAAAAAACAGAAAATAAAAACAAGAGTTGAACAAACTGAACGTTAAAAAATCTCCTAGTTATGTTTGCATTAGCGGAATAAATATTAAATCTTTACCACCATTAAAGCTTTCATCTTCTTAACATTAATTTTTAATAGTATGTTAAGATGGAATCACATTCCATTCCAATGGAATTCTGTAGAAATAATTGTGGTGCGGTGTTGCTACTTAAATTTTATTTGCAAAACAGACAGTTTTATGTTAAAGTTGAAAAAGGTAGATGCAATATTTATAAAATTGTAAAAATTCCCCAGGAAAGTGTTCTAAGTCCAGTATTTTATGCAATTTTGACTGCAGCCCACGTTGATGACACAACAGTCGTGTTTTCTTCTAACGGCCCAAAGAATGTTTTCTACGAAGTACAAATTCGTCTCCACAAAATTTCACTTTGGGCAAACAAATGGAATGTTATAAAATGCGCTAAAAAATATACATATATTATGTATATTTTTGTTCTTTACAGCTTTTGAAAGGCAATAATATCCCTCTCAATAACCACGTAAAATAAGTTTGCTTGCACATCGGCAAAAGATTAACATGGGAAAATCATATAAAAGCCAGCCGCCAGTAACTTCAGTTCAAAATGAGAAGACTCTGTTGGTTAATTCGTTCAGACTTTGAGCAAGAATGATACGTTCCAATCTATTTGAATTTGTAGCATACAAGGATTCTTCATTTTATGTTTAATGCCCAGTATTGACCACGATTTTCCATTTGTTAAACATCTAATTCAAGGCTTATATCTTATCAGATTGACTAATCACATAACTCCCTTTCTCACCCTAATCGCCGGTCGTGATCGATTGGTTGCAGTTTTTGAAGCAGTTAAACTTGGTAACAAGATGGAAGTTTCTGCGAATCTTTGTTGGTGATGGCTTTTCGATATGATTAGTATCCGACCACTGTGTTGAACGAATTTTCCTCACAGTACTTTCAACTTTCGCCAAAAAATTTTGTAAGGAAGCGTTTTTGCTCCCTTACTAGTACAAAAAAAAAAAAGAAATAAAACGAGTCCACCAATACAAATGAAATCCGTCCGAGTCGTCCGTTACAGAGGTTTTACCACAACCATCCTCCTCCCGCACTAGTGTTAAGATTATCTGTCTTCATACACACATACATACATACAAACATACATATATACACATATACATACATACAAACATACATACATACCCACATACATCTATACGCACACATATACACAATCAACATTTAAGAGAATACCATTGAACTGTATTAGGCACATAAGATTGTATAATAGAAACAAGAATAAATAAAATAATAATAATTAAACAAAAAATACGCCAAGGGTCACTATATTATTGTAATCACCTCATATATCCCATAACTATAAATAGGCAAAGCTAGTTAAGTATACACTAAACTGCATGAAATATACCTAACGTTTAACATAGAATAAGTAGAATGTAAACACGCATACAAATAAGCAAAGCAAGCAGGTAGATAAGTAGCATGCCTAAGCATAACATGTAGTTATAAAGTCAAACAAACAGGTTCCATCAGACAAGCGTGATCGAACCCAAACCAACACCTATAAGAATAGCCATAGAAGAATAGCATTGTAATAACGGGATAGTTTGGTGGCCACCTCTATAAAAGAGCGTGTCGAAATACGCTCAGTCTTTTATTATGTCATAGCCGCCGTCGAGGTAAGTAAGGCACCGACTATATTATAAGCTGACTTTGACTACTAGGGTTTTTTGTTTGACTTTACGGATAGGGGATATGCTGGTTCAGCTTAATCGCCATCCTTGAAGGACGAAAACGACTACTGACTACGGATAGGGGATGTGCTGGTTCAGCTTAATCGCCATCCCTGAAGGACTGGTGAACGCCTTTTTTTTACGAGGACCAGTCAGGAAAGGATCCGCGGCTGCTATGACACACGTGAAATAATTCGTCTCCTTGTAGTAATCCGCGAATTCGGTATTAAAAACGGAACAAGCGCGTGCGAAGAAAAGAAAAAAGAAAGAAACGTCGGGCCACAAGGCTGGTTTTTTTCCCGCCTACCGCTCTAAAATAAAAAAACAAAAACCATTTGTAATCCCCCACAAAAACTAAATAGAATAAATAAAAGGTTTAAAATAAAGTACGAACAACCCAAAGACCCAACGCAATAAATTGTCTTCGAACGGACCCTAAAGTGGCTGAGGTATACCCTGCCCCAGATAACCCCGTTACAATTTGTATTTGACTTTTTTATTATTCAAAAATATTTCGAAAATTATGAAATTATTTGTTGACAACTGTTATGTCAACAGAAATCATGTGAAGTCATCATTTACAGCAAATTACAGATCGATATTCGTAGTGCGAAAACCGTAAATCTTTTAATTTTTTTCTAAATTGCTTCGGTTTTTTTAATAATTGCGGACTTACTAAGCAGTATTTGACGTGAAAATTCGCATAATATATAACAGTTAATTTCAAATTTTCTGAGCCAGTGTACGTTGCTTTTGGGTGCACACAACAAACTTTAACTTTTTCCACTAAGTTTACAGAGCTTAAATATTTATATACATTGTAACATGCAGAGCTGGAGCTGTCTTTATTTTGCCTGGCTAGCCCAGCTCACGTGTACAAAAAGAAAGATAATTTGCAATGCATGAAGAAAGAAAAAAAATTACAAGAAAAAGAAATAACTTATGTCAAGTGTGCTATATTTGTCCCATCCGTTAATTGTCGTATTGTTTGTCTGCGTCATCCTTTTGTCCGCTATCTTCAATTACGTGAACATCTCATACCACAGCCTGAACCTCTTCTTTTAATTTTTTTTTTCATGGAAATTACGCGAAAAAAGCCGACACCGTTCTTTTTTTTTAAATTCAACTTCAAACAGGCGTAAGCAAAATTGCTGACGCTTTGAGTTAGCATTGGTTAGTATTAAAGTCATTTTTCAAAAATATAACTGAAGCTTTTATATTTTTCAAAATCGTTGACGCATTTTAATAGAAGAGCGAAAAATAGATACGAACAAGGGAGAAATTTGCAAACGTTTGTGCAGCCATTCACAATACTTGCGTGCACTATAAAGAAAAAAATACGGAAATTCACGATTTAACTACTTCAGCTTCCGCATTTGTTTTGGCGACTGTGCAGATATTTCGCTGCAGAGCTCCCAATTGAGATGAATAAGCGAGGAAATAAAAACCGGCAAATCTTCTACACTTTCAAATAGGATTATAATGAAATAAAAAATATAAAGAATAATCCGCTTTAAGATGTTCTGTGACAATTAAAAATGTTGGCTTTCATTTATACAACACAAGACTAGGATTGATTTGCAATTCATTTTAGAACATAATTCATTCATTATCGCCATATTCATATGTTAATGTATTACTATATTATATAAAATAAAAATAAAGTGATATATATTGAAAGTTGAAGTCCGAAATTCAAAACTTTCTTGGTAAATCAAAATATGAGATTAGATTTACCAGCCATGTTAATCTTTTCAGTTCGTTGTCAAGTTTTTCACGTACGCGATGTTTGAACGTAACTGTTCCTCCTAAGTTATTGGTAAACTCTTTTGTTAATGTATTTGACCGACATAGTAGATACCAGCGGAAAATTAATGCTTTTAGTTGTAAACGTATCGTAAGAAAATTTAATTGACTGAAGAATTATATTCCATTCCTTAACTAAATTTTCAAACAATTCAACTGACTTTGCAAAAGTCGTAAAATATTTAAACGAAAAGAGCACAATGGTAAACTAACACAGCATCAGCATATGGTGCCATCATAACGTTATTGCAAAGAATGTGCCTTGTAAAAAGTAGAACGTCTAAAATTTCATAATTGTGCTCCGTGTAAAGGGATCGGTAACCCAAACTGATTCCAAAGTGCCGTAGTGTTGCGTTGAATCAAGGACAACATATTAGAAAAGTATAACAATAAGATAGTCGATTCTCTAGTTGTACTGTATCAGATTTCAGCAGCGGCATGGGCATCTCCGCATATTTTGAACGCAATTCATTCTTCTGTTGTTCGAACTGGATGTATTGAAAAAAGTCGCGTATTCTGCATTGTAGACATCGCAGGGCGTCGTTACGCTTGAAACGATGAAGGTCTTAAAATGAGTGTTCAATAGAAATTAACTGTTCTGTATTTTTGCGAAAACCAATCTTATACCGTTGGTAGCAAACGATGTGTCCATTTCCATTTTTGCGGGCGTCCCCATCTTGCATATCATTCGCCCTGCATTCTATATCTGGTAAGACTACAATTCCCCATTGGTTTTAGTTCTTGTACCTAGAGATTCCACTTAGCCGCATTAGACCCATCGGTATAATTACATTAAAATCAAGCCAGCATACTCGGACGTTGTGCGAGAGTTGCTGCATATTTTTACTGCACATAAAGGTAGTAGGTACTACGGGTAGGTAGTAGGGAGTACTGTAGGATTGAACATCCCTCCCATACCCTAAATTAAGCCTACTGTTGATAAGCAAATCCTATCAAATGTGTTTTCCGCCATTCTTATACTATCAGCTACCTGTTTCGCAAAAACTACGACAGCCACATCATCAGCGACACCTACAACCGTGGCCTGCTCACGCACCCGCAGGTGCTATATATCGAACCAACAACGTTGGTTCAAGAACTGAACTCTCAAGCACATCATCACTTATTTTGAGCAGTTTGCTCTCCGTCATAAAAATAAAGTCTAATACCACAGAAAGAAGCGTGTGTCAACATGTTGTACACTAGTCAAAAATCTGAAAGTTTTTTTACAAATTTTCTCATAAACATTTTGTTATAAAACCTGAAAGCAAACCCAATTATAAAATAAAAATATTTTTGGAGACATTAACTATTCTAAATTCATTAAACATTTTTAAATTCAGAAGACAATTGTTAATCTTGCTGTCTTCATCCGAAAGTCTATGTCTCTGTTTTTTTTTTTGTTTGTTTTCAGTGAAAAAGGCTTTGTGTTCAGTGCGATTTAATTGAGGAGGCATCATTAATATGGTCTCGTTGTATCATTGTAAAGCGCACACCTTCAAAGCAACTGCACAATAACAGAACCTAATAAATAAACATTTGTCAAACATTTCGGGTTAAGTCACTTCCCCATTAATTTTGCACCTTTTGAAAATTCTTTTGAAATCTTATTTGATGGAAATAACGCCATATAATTAAAGATGGTTTATGTTTGACGAGTTGTGCTGCAAAATATATGCTTATTGATTTGAGTAAGCCCCTTCTACTACGTGATTATGGTTTGAGCCTATTAATGTGTAAGCTGAATCTAAATAAGTATAATATGGATACGTAACTTGTGCCCACATCTTTTTAAAGAAAAATTTATGTGTAATTAAGAATTTAAAAGACCTTTGATTTGTAAATTTAGCATGCGAGATAATCGTAAAATACGTAATCTCTTCTTATAATTGAGTTATTTTTCTTACTCTTGTTTTTATCATTTTTACATTAAATTAAAAAGAGTGCTTATAGTAAAATGTGAAAGCAGAAAAATGAAATTAAAAGATTATTTTTTCAATATATGAGAGGGTTAGGGGTCTTCGGACCGAACTTCGGGATCTCCTTCAAAACTTTCTACGGGCCAAAGGGAGACCAATGGGCAGGGTGGGCGAAAAATAGGGCCAGGGGCAAGTACCCGATAGGTTAGTTAGAGTTTCGCGCGCCGGGTGTTCGGTAAGGGGCAAGTACGTGCAAATTCTTTGAGAGCTTGATTTTTCGGATTCAAAAGTTAAGGGAACCAAATCAAATCAGCTATGAGGAAGTGTTCGCCGAGTTTCATTGTCTTATGATTGACAATGCAAATACATGCTATTGGCAAGTATTAGAGGATCATAAGAGCGATTTATCATTTAATTATTTAGCTCTTAAGAAAGAATTAGTTGACCGGTATAAATTCTGATTGTGAATTAATTGGGGAAATAATGAAAGGCACACAAAAACCAGCCAAATCATTTTCGAGTGTTATATTGAAATTCATGATTTAATATTCAGAATGAAGAGGCAAATGGCGGAAAAAGAATTAATTAAAATTATCAAGTCAAACGTCAAACCAAACTTAGCCGCTGTCATTTTTGCCACCAAAGTTGACATTCTGGCGGATTTAAAAGCAAAATGTAAAGTAGCTGAAAAATGGTTAGCAGAGCGTAGGCAAAGGTCGAGACATGCAAATGAGGTTAATCTTTATGACTAGAGTAGCAATTCTAGTAAAAATGATGTAGTAGAAGCACTAATAGCCAAAACAAATTTTAGCCAAAAACACATACATTTATTAAGAAAGTCGAATAGGAAACATTTAATCAGCCAAGAATAAACACCAATTTGGTCCAGTTAACTATAAGTTCACCTAACCCAACAACAAATAAATCTTTTTGTCCGTCGCCATTTCTCGTAAACCTACGTTTCATTTGAGGTATACGCGGGGCTTATTTTCTCAAATATCCCGCAGAGGCACTGAAAACAAATGGTTGTAGTCGCATTTTCCACAATATGGGCTGCTTTTTTTGTAAAATAATTGAGAAATAATGTTAATTGCAGCCAACAGGAAACATCAGACTGGCGTGAAACTCCGGGAGGTCTTCCTAGGGGGGTTAATGACAGGAAACTCACTAAAAAATTTACAAAGGCCGATAGCCGATCATCGTCTAATAAATAGTCAACAAACCCCAGAAAAGTTTGAACCAACGTGTTCTGGTATACCAACAGAACGATCGTGAGTTATTTAATGAAGAAATTATGAAAAGAAGAATTTCCAGCAGAAAATATAAAGACATATTAAGGGAACGTCGGAGAACATTCAAATTGTTTCGAACGTGTGTAGCGCCCACTATTATCACACGCGAGGATGATGATAGACCATTTGCTAAGACTAAGGTGGAAGACGTAGAATTTATAGCATTATTAGACACTGGTCCTAGTATAAATTGAGGTAGAACAGGAGCAATAGGATTTTTAAAAGAACGCCAATATAAGATCGTCAAATTAAAACACTAACGGGGTTAAACAAAAAATGGAAATGAAACGTGCGTAGACGTTACAATCACTGTACCTGTCGAATGGAAACCGCTGAAAAAGAATTCACGTGAAAAGACAGCGTTCAAAATACTTGGAGGACCGTTGTATCAATTTCTAGTAATGCCCTTTGGCTTATGTAATGCAGCTCAGTGCAGTCTAATGGATATATCTCGTTACTTGCGCGGAAATTTTTTTGTTTGATGATCCATTGGTGTGTTCATCAAAAAGATATATACCTGTTACATCTAGTTGTGGTTGCAGATTTTCTGAGAAATGCGATTTTAACTATCACTGTCAAGAAAATTTTCGGTTAAGTAACATGGCAGAAAATTATACTGCTACATATTTAGTAACCAAAGATAATTGCCTTTGTGAGCTTAGCACTTTAGTAAGTAAAAAATTGGTTATGTGTTACGCTAAAGATATGTTTGCTTGTTTAAATGAATATTTGATGATATTGTTATATGCAGCTAGCTCAGTTGGTAGAATGTGAAACTCTTAAGCTCATGGTGTAGATCGAGGCCATACGTTCGTTTTAATTTGTTCTTAGAGTAGACTGGTCCGTCCGCGTAATATTTTTACGTATACATTCCATATGGGTAGCGATATCGATGGGTCCGAGTGGTAACGTCCGCATATATTATTTTGCTGCAGATGCAGTCTTAGAACCTTCGAAAGTTTTCCGTTGATTATCCCCTGATCGTAGCAAACGGGATATTGACTTTTCTAAGCTGTTCACGGGAAAAAAGAAAGGGATTTTCTAAATTGAACAAAAATCTCGTTACTTTGTGTGGAAAGTTTAACAAAAATTAACACAATGTTCGATGACCGTCTTGTCCTATTCAATTTGGGCAAAAATTGCCAGTGAACGGTTGTACTTAACTTGTTCCTATATTCCCCCAAATGCGAATATCTCTATTTATAAGAAACATGCTGCCTTCATTTGTGACGTGGCCAAAAAGTCTGCATCTTCTGATATAGTCATAGCGTTGGGGGACTTTAATTTGCTACAAGTCACATGGTGTTATAATGATACTTTTGTGTTATGCAGTAAACTACTTGATTGTAATTTACTTCAATACAACTGTACTTCTAATTGTAATGGCAGATTGCTTGGTCTTTGCTTTGCCAACTTCCCGGAGATAGCTGTAAATCGGTGTTCACCTTTTAGTTTACCTGAGGATCCATATCATCCAGCATTATGTATTTTCTTTTATTATAGGCTTGATGATCCCTTGAACCACTCGAATGTGACAAATTCAAACGATTTTAATGAAACCAATATTTTACTACTTAAATCTCACCTTCACACATTACGCTTGATTTATTTGCTAGAAATATTGAATACTTACTGTCATCGTTTTATAAGGTACTAAACGTCGCTATTTCTGCACCCCTGCGATCAAGCAATCTCGCCCTCGAAGCAGGTGCCCACAATTGGTGAACAAAACAATTAAATATTAAAAAAATAGGGAAAGCAAACTTTTTAAAAAATTTATGAATCTATTCCTTTGAAAGGCATCGGCTTAATTACATCAACCTTCAATATTATTTCTTGTTAATTCTAAACATTTTTGTAAGTTTGTCTATTATAAAAGAAAAATATCCATGTAACTCTCGCAGGTTGCTTTCAATGGTTCTGAATCCGCTTGTGATATCGAAAGTTCAAATCTTTTTGCTGAATACTTCCGAAATTGTTCAACTGCTGATTCCGATTTAACTGTTAGCTATCCATATCGAAGCACTTAACTTTTTTGAAATTAAATCTAAAACAATCCAAGAAGCTTTCTTTGTCAAGAAAGATGTCATTCAACACACACGTTAGAAACCATTGATTCGTTCATCGATTTAGGGCACAAAGATCACGTTTTAAGTTGCACATTGAACTTTCTTTAGGCGCAGCTAGGTACACACTTGATTTCATTAACGCCTTGAACGGAAATGACGAGTCCAGCCTGTCGTAAACTTTCCTGAATAAACTGACAATGACGAGCCGGACTCGCCAGAAATTATTGAGGTATTGATTTATGAGAGAAGTATGTGTAAATCATATCAAATCTATTGCTTTGATATATTTGTGTGCATGCTTCTAGTGACTGTTAGAATGTAGTTTGTATAAATCTATGCAGCCATTCTCGCGTAATGTAAATGAGCGATGCGTCGTGAAATATAATAGCGGTTATTTTACTAGTGATCTCCGTCTCTAGATGTTATTACATTTTTTCTGACGGGAATATTATAAATATATAACGTGTAGAAATATTACCAGATATGGCTAACAGAATGGGAGATATTTTATGCGAAAGTGATAGTAACGTCGCAGAAGAGTTGCTAAAAAAGTGTCACTACCTAATTACAATTTACGTGCACGTCCTTCACATAGTGAAGCACCGCTTCGATTACAAGCAAAAAACTATATATATATATATATATATATAACAATAAACATTCATATAAATGAGTGAAATAAATATTATTTTTAATAATCACAAATTGAGCAACAAAACCGTATTTTTCTACATCAATTCCTCCTCTCAAAGGTAAGAAAATTAAATCGTCTGTCAGAGCAGTGCTGACTGAAAATAAATTGTCATTCAAGGGGTTAAGAGGTGGTGCAAAGAGCTTAAGGATCCTTACATTACAAAAAGGTACTTAGTTAGACCAACACTTGAGTACGCTTCTGTTGTTTGGTCTCCTTCCTATAGGTGTTATATAGATTTAATTGAATCAGTTCAAAAGCAATTGTTGCTGATTGCCCTTACGATTTTCGCTTGGGACCCGCTTGTCTCTCTTCCTCCTTATAAAAATATGTGGCTTCTGTTATCCTGAGTGTCGCTTGAGAAAAGTAGATTTATCCTTGGTGTTTCCTTCTTAATTAAGTTAATTAATGGTACTATGAACTATCTACATTAAACGTTGAGTTAAGCTTTAACGTCCCTAACCACTTCTCTAGGCACTTTATTTTAATTAAGCCGAGTCAACGTAAATAGAACTATGAGGTGTTTCAGCCGTTCAGAGACCTAAACGATATCTATCACTTAATCTCAAAATCGGATTCTTTAAGGTTTATCAAAACAACTTTGTTTAATACGCGTGGGTTTACCTATGTCGTATTCAAACTAAGTTGGAGTCTTAACATCTCATTATGACTCGAAAATTAACTGGTGTTGCTTATTGTATCGGTTGCCAATCTTTTGCGTGTTTGCAATGGCTTAGGGGTTCACTCGCAATTTGGTTCTGTAGTGGTTGTGAGTGTGCCTCTGTGCTAGCTGCGTGGTTTTTTTCGTATTTATTTATACATGAATTATTATTTAATAATATTAAATTTTATTTAATTTAAATTTAATTTTAAAAATGTATTATTATTATTTAATAATTTTAAATAATAATTCATATAGCTAAGCATGTTATGCAGTTCATAAGTCTAAAGCCACGGGGAAGAAATGAAGTAAAGGAAAACGGTGAGCAATTTCGAGGAAATAAATAATAATAATAATAATGAATAATAAAGACAGAAAAAGAATAGCTTTCATTGCTTCAAAAAAGGTACTGAGTGGAGCGCGCATTTGAGCAAAATTTCAAGTGATTTACAATTAAGCAAAAGGCCGATACGTAAATTTTCTTTCGTTCCCAATCATTTGCGTAAATCCTTTTCAATAATCATCAGTTGTACTCATAGGTCCATTATGAATACTAATAATTATTCTTTGTCACATAACTATCCTGTAGTGAAAAGACAAGAAAGATTGAAAACATTCTGGGCCCTGGCATCTTCTTATTCCTAATTTATATACTTTAAAGGGAATGGCGAATCAAAATCTGATTTTGTGTTATCTTCTAAAGAAATGCGTTGTTGAAAGTTTTTTATGAAGAAAGCTTCTCGTTTTCAAACAAATTTTTTCTATTCACCATTTAAAGCTTAATCGTTTGCAATTTTGTGTTTCGGTTCAGTTGATTGTGAATAAAACAACTTTGTTTGGAGTTTATTTTGTTTTCCATTTACAGCCGTTTTTTCTTGTAAGTGTTACTCTGAACAACTAATAGTAACCAATGCGAATAGAAAACGTGACCTATTTAGCTATCCTCTGATTTGGCATTTATGAGCGGACGCATGTTGCAGCTATCGCGCGCAACTAAAGCAAAAGCTTGAAGCTAGAAGATGAAACTCGTAAAGTTGTTAGCAATAGCAGTAAAATCAACGCAACAACTCCAAAAGATAAAAGGCCAAGATTTGACTTGTTGGGTCGTAAAATTTGGTTAGTTGTTATTGACTTGAAAGTTTTACAATGAGCAAAAGAGAAAGAACAGATCGGAGAAAATAATCAATTGCGGGTCATGCAACGCGCCATCCCATTTTATATGCATTAGATTATATGTGCTATGTGCACGTATGTAGCTACTCACCTGCCCTGACAATAGCCTCCGTTGCAAAATTAGTGCTGGAAAATGTCCACCGCAGTTTGATCAAAATTCCTCGTCGTTCAGGTACTCAGTTATGAGACCGCTATTGAGGGCGTCAAATTAGAGATTCCCAGGCACAGCCAAGCTAATTTGATTTGCTGTGTTCGTCATTTGCAGCAGCGCCTAACATACCACTTTTACCATCTAAACCGTCGATGCAAGATGACGGAAATTTGGACTCGAACATTCACCTTCTACCTACCTCCTTTGTACTGAACATTACCAAAAACTTCTGACTCTTTTCAATCCAAAAATTCGGTAATTGTTCTTAGCAGATAACGCTTGAAATTAAGCCCGTTTGACTATCGTCTGCTTACATGATTACACAATACAACTTTTCAGAAAAGGCGACTATGAGTTTAGGAAGTCATATGGCTGTAAGGAAACTTAAGTGCTTGTACGATTGAAATCTAGGTTCTACTTTTTTATCAGTGTTTCATCACTTTTAATTGGAACGACATGGTTCAGGTAGAGAAGGTCCTATAAGCCTTTGCAATTTCTCTTCTTTAAACATCGTGTTGTTTGGCAAAGGCACAGCAAACGAATTCCTACTGATTTCATTATTTCGACTAAAAAGTCTGGACTGTTGTATATTCTGCATTTCTTTAGCAAATGGTTATGTGGCATACTTAACACTGCATTTCAACATGCATTAGATTCACCTGTAGGCCCAAATTCCTTAGTGAACGAACGTTTTAATGATTCGCTGGCTTCGCGGACTTTTCGTCTTCTGTTTATCCTCCTTAGCCGTTTAATATCACTGCATGAGAATGTAATTCATGGATTATCTAGCCACTTACTATGGCAAGAATAAACGATGTTGTCTATGCGCATTACGTTTATTCGTCCAAAAGCCTCTAATGTCATGAGCATATTAGCTGCGATTTCTCTTATTTCGTACCAGTTCGTATGTCAACGCTTGCTTCGCATGATTTCATTACGTAACATCCAAACTACAGATTGCCCGTGCAAGACGAAGCGATTTTAACAATTTTGCATAAATATAAACAATTCTGTTCCCCAATATATATCTGGCAGGTTAATAGATGCAAGCGGCAAAGCGGCTTAATCGAGACAGAGTGAGACATTGATCCCCCGCTAAAAATATATGCAGAATATTGTATGACATTGTTTGAGTTGTTAGACGTTTTGTTTTCCTGGATACGACGTACGAAACGCTGTAAGGAAATAATTAGATCTCTAACCCGCTTTGATGGATACAATTCGAACAAACGATAAGAAAATCACCCAATTAGTGGAAAAGGTACGATGAACTTTGAGAAACACAATACCGAAATGAAATGAAACAAAAGAAAGATAGTAATTACACTTATTCGACATTATATATATATACGTATATATATATATATATATATATATATATTTTGAGGACCCAAAGTCGTGCCCTCGTTTTGGGCTTACGGGTCCTCCGTCTCTGGGGAAGGGAGAGTGCTAGAATAAGAATAGATTAAGATAGAATAAGAAATAGCATAGGAATAGATTAGGAATAGATTAGGGATAACATAAGATAGAATAGGAATAGATTAAGATAGGATAGAATAGAATACGAATAGTGTAAGTATAGGTTACGAGTAGGTTTAGTGAGTGGTTGTTAGGCTCTCGAGCCAACAAAGTCGTTGGTAGGCTCTCGTCGAGTTTGAGACTCGAGAAGTGAGAGTTAGGCTCCCAAGCCGACAGGTCCAGTTTTGGCTCTCGTAAGTGTAACAGAATATTGAACTAAATAAAGAAAGGAGCAGACAAATAGAAATTTTCTTGTGATTCTTTCCCCGGGCCGCTGAGCTGCTCCAGCCTCGGAAAGGGACGAAAACGTCCTCGCAAGTGGCGCCCGAGAAGGAACCTTCTCTTCAAATAATAAAAGAAAAGATAGAGAATTTTAAAATATGTGAATCAGAAAGAAACACGAACGAACAAATAAACAAACATTGTTAAGAAAATACTTTTATTACAATGAAATGAAAACATTAAAAAGGGAAAAGGCTTGCTGCAAAGTGCAAAAGAAAATAAAATAAGATGTTTATGAATTGTGGACAAAATATAACAAAGCAAAAATATTTCATTTTGACTAATTTAAAACTCTAAACTCTAGCGCAACCATTCCAAATAATTCAATAATCAAATTGAACAAAATCAGTGAATTAATAAAAGAAAAGAATAGAATACAAAGCAAACTAAAACTCACAACGGAGCAATCTAGTGTCGTTATTACAATTAAACAATTATGCCAACAAAATTACCGTTATTACATAATTACCAAAAAAAAAAAAGGGGAACGGAAAACAGTAAAGGAATTTCCAGCAATTCTCCTACACACATTTCACATTTATACACCGTTCGCTAACAAGCAAAAGTGCTTCAAAATTGCGAAGCAAAAACAACGCCGTGCATTGCAAAACCCATAAGGGATAATGATAAGAAAAGTACCGCAATTTGGTCGCCGCAAAACACCGCAAGCACTATACGGCGAATTGACAGCTTGCGGCGATATCAAGAAGCGACAAAGAAAAAACAAGGGAAGGAACATAGCGATCGTAGCAAGTGCAACGGTTTAATCATTATCCTCAACGCGGTGAAGCATTGGAAAACCAAATTCATCAATAATCAAGGAAAAAATAAATTACAAAAAAAATATACAAAAAAAAAAAAAGAAAAATATAAAAAAAAGAGAACAATAAACATCCAAAAATACAAATAATAGAAAAAAAATTTTTGAAAGAAAACGCGACAATTTTATTAAGCCATTATAATAATAATATGTAAAGGAAAACTTACTCTCATGTAATTCACATATCGATGGAAATACTTCACGTTATTTAGTGGATTCTCGACTAAAGGAACATCTACGGGGAAAAAACTTCTGACTTTGGCATAAAACAACAATAACAACTACAAATCATCTTGTGTCTATATTATCGGGCTTCTCTACATTATTCGGTTTACAATAAAGAAAAAAAAAAAAAACGAAACAAGTCAAGTTCATGTAACTGCAGTAAAAATCTTGTGCCAATTTTGCGACTGCAATTAATTAATATAAAATACACAAATCGGAAGAAAAAAAAAAAGAAATAACAAACTTAACATTCACCAGCAAAAGAAAATAAAACTCTGTAGCGGGGCTTCATAAAAAAAAAATTTTTCTTTTAAATTTTAGTTGCCCGAAATATGATGAGCAATGAGACTCTTCCCGCTACTTACTTATTTTTTTCTTTATTTCTCCCCATCTCATTACCACTCTCTTCTCCTCTTCCTGTTCATTCCCCTTTTTGTTTACATTGTTGTAGGTCCTGTCCATTGTCCGTTGGTCAGTTCTTCGTCCGTCGGTTACTGTCCCTGTCCCCGATCCGTTCCCACGCACTCGCACCACGCCATCCCCCCGCCTCAGCTATGGAATGCCGTTGCTTAGCCACTCATTTCCCTCTTTTTTTTTCTGTTTTTTTTTTTTTCTTTTTACCTTACCTTATTATCTAGAACTTAACTTAACATCTACTGTTCGCTGGCCAGGTCCTTGATGTTACGGCTGCAGCAATGGACATGTGTTGTTGGGGCTCATCAGTCAGCAGCAGCGTTAAATGTGTCCTTGTACTTGCTGCTGGAGTTTGTTGTCGTTTTCATTACTGTTGTGTTATGTTTGCTGTTGCTGTTTACTTTCCTTTTAATTTTATTATATTTTTTTTTCTCTTTCTTTTGCTTGTTATGAAACAAACAAAAAAATTTTGCTCATTAAATTTTTACCACAGTGCAGAACGGATGCGGTAGCTTCTTGTTCAGGGCGAGCAAGAATATCAAAAAAAAAAAAACACCTTTTGTTGTCTTTCCATAGATTTCATTGCTTTTCCATACACTCAGATGTACAAGCAAACACGTGAACTTTTTTCCTCTACAAGTACCGAATACGAACAAAACCCGTTAATCGTTTCCAAATCTTATAATGTTGGGCGTTTTAGGCGTGTAATCCAAATGAATCATCCACAAAAGAGTTTAGAAAGAAGAGTCGATGAATAGTTTTTAATCACAATTTAACATATATGTTGAAATGAAGTATTGTTTTTTTTTTTTTTTTTTGATTTGTTTAATGAATATCCTTTCTTAGCGAATCGATGCTTTATTAAAAGACTCGAATAATTACATTTTTTTTTTTTATTTTTATTTTCCATTTATTTTTATTTGCAAAGAAACCAATAGCTTTAAATACTTATTTTGCGAAAATCCTTTTTTTTTTTTTTCTTTTTGATTACTCACATAAAACCGTTCGTAATTTTGTTAACGAAACTATATATATAAATATATGTATATGTGTATTACACATTGTTTATCTCCTTAATAAATTTTTGTTTTGTATATTACATATAATTTATTTTCCTAATAAACTTTTGTTTGACATTTTTACACGTTTATTCAAATATTTTTTTTTTTGTGGTATCGACTTTTGATATTTATAAATATGACTTCTTTTAAAAGTTATAAATGTTTTTCGTACTGTTCCTCAAGAATTGCCTTTTTTCTTTCTTTTCAAACATTCTTTACGTTTAATTGTTTAACAGGAAAACTTGTGAAAAAATCGTAAATAAATCAATGAGTCAGCAAAAATTGCTATTCTGTAATTTTTTTCTTTTCAAACATTTTTCACAATTTGGTTGTTAAAGTATTTAGTAAATTATTACACACGTTCATCCCTTATTTATGATCTGCACACTACTCGTCTCCGTCCCAGAATGAATCAAGATCAAAAAATAAAAAACCTTCATCGCATGATTTTTCTTTGTTTTCTTTTTCTTTTGCTCTCTTTGCTTAACTAGCAGCTAGCCGCTATTTGCAAAGAACCGCAAAATCATACGATGTCCCATAACGGCATGCCGTTATTGAGACATTTTTGGTAGAAACAGACCGACAGATCCCCTACCTTAACTTGTTCGCGGACGTCACAACTCGATAGATAAATTGATGTGGAGAAATTGTGCAAAATTTGGTTGGTAATTGGAAAGAGGCAACAAATTTTGCGAAAAGCAGTCAGACTGGCAAGTAGAAATTTGAAGCAATACACGCAACTTGGCTAAATAAAAGGAAAGGAATATTTAACAGAAAAAAAAAACAAGAGAAGGTGCAGATCATCCGGGGAGTTTGTTTGCTGCAGCGGCCCAACGCTTACGAAACCAGGGAGACCTCCTTCCACTTTTTTTTTTCTTTTCACAAACATCCAAGGAAAATCTTCTAATCATGTTTTCTTTCAGGGTCCATAACAAAGCCAACAACAATAACACAACAACAGCGTAGAACTTGTGGGGGCCAGAGGGAGTCGAGATACCTAAAATAAAGCCAAAAAAAATTACAAAGAAAATCTAGAAAACAAGGTAAAACAAAACAAAGAGAAAAGAAACCATATACAAAAAAAAAAATTTATATATACAAATAATAAGGAAAAAAAACAAAATAGTTGAATTACAAAAGAAAAATCTAGAACACGAGATATAACAGAATATAGAAAAAAAAACATATGCAAGACAAGCTCAAACAAAGGAAAATACAAAAAAAAAAGAAAAATATAGAAAAAAAAGGAGGAACAATAAACATCCAAAATACAAATAACGAAAAAAAAAAACAAAAAAACAAAATTACCAGAATTACAAAAGAAAAATCTACGAAACAAGGCAAAACAAGACACCAAGTAAATAAAAACATTTACTTGCTTACTGAAGGAGAACATTCCCCAAAAATTATAATAGTAATTTTATTCCCTTACATAATCTCCCCCTATTATTTTCCTGGACTACATATCCTACTTACCGGCATTCATTAGCAGAAATATATTTAAAGATTTAATCACAATTCGTTCGCTAATGTAGTTCCTATATTTCACCAAGAGAAAATAAAAATCAGTGTCTGTTTATGGCCGGCAAATAAAATGAAGAAAGCCTCCGAATATCATAAGTTACAACTATAAAGCTGCTCGTCGC
The DNA here is from genome assembly GCA_000688715.1 of Glossina pallidipes. NCBI lineage: Eukaryota > Metazoa > Arthropoda > Insecta > Diptera > Glossinidae > Glossina > Glossina pallidipes. The sequence goes on from KK500085.1 coordinate 231,638, forward strand.
AATTTGCAATAATTATTCTTGTCAATTCATTCATATAATCATTCGGTTTTGGTTATGGCTTTTGGCTTCGTTAAAATCCCATACACGCATGCACACGCGCATACGTTTATACGCATATATATGCGAATATAAAAGGAGAGTTCGAAAACAACATATCAACAAATTTATCAATCAAGCAGCAACATCAGCCGCGACAACGACAACCAAACCCAACCACAAAATTTGGCGGCACTTGTGCGTTGAGAGATTTAGAAAATGAACGTGGTGCAGAACCCTTTGTCTTCATAACAACAGAAGCAAGCGACTGGAGGGATAGCGCGGACGCTAATAAGGGGCCACTCCTGACTACCTTAAACAACTAAATTGTTACCCAATTCAGATTGGGTAGCAGAAGTATCACCCCGATATAATTCACAAACATTTTAAGGACTTTTAACTAGCTCTTGTATTTACAGCAGCAACAACCACAAGTACAGAAACAACCACAACAGCTAAGAATAATCCTGCAACCTCAACAATCGAATACTTCACCCCAGCGACCACCGCAGCAACAGCAGATCGTTTTTACTCAGCAATCATTAATAACCTGCAAGGCTTGCAATATTTACAGCAACAATAACAACAACTACAATTTCAAAAAAAAAACAGAACCGTAAACAAAAAGAAAACGAGTAGAATAAGCAGAGAAAAGGAGGCAAAGAAAATAAAAAAAAAAAGAAAAAAAAAGGAAGAAAAAAACAACATAAACCTCAAAATACAGAAAAAAAAAGAAAAACATCAAAAATAGTAGAAACAAAGGGGAAAAAAAACGTAAACATCAAAATACAAAAAAAAAAAAAAATACAAATAGAAACGAAAAAAAAAACATAACAAAAGAAAAGGAAAACGAAATGTAGACAAACGGAAATATACACAATAATCACACAAAGAGGAAAAATAATACAACAAAATAGAAAAACAACAAAAATAGAAAGGAAAAGAAGAGCAGATAACACCAAAGCGCCCAGGGAAGTATTAATCCTAACTAAGCTAGCATAAGCTGCCGCACTGCCAACATGACATCGCCGCTACGGGTCACCTGGGTGAACTCCCTACGCCGGGTTGAATTTCAGGCCTGCCTAGGGTAGTTCGACCTACATATCACCAGTACCGTCCAAGAGATGAGGAGGCGGTGGGCACAATTCATCAATCAGGACCGTAAGCCCGAGGTCATCACCAGGATACAGGAACTTCAGACCCAGTTGGAGGCCTTCATAAAGCAACGATCGCTCTCACCAGCCTCACACGCGAGGGTCGGGGCTGACGGAATACCGATTGGCGAGAAAATACCCCCGCACCCACCGGCGAACACCACCACCCTGCATGTGCCGGTGACAATAAAGGGGCCGGACAACCGAGGGCCATCGGCAACCCAGCCCGCTACAACGCTAACAACTAACGACACCCAGGAAACCGTGCAGCTTACTGTCCCGATCGGCGGGGCACATCAAACTCTCCCGATAACGGCCGACGTGAGACCGGCCATCGAGGTCGTCAGCCGATGGGGGCTCAACTTCGCCGACCACAGGGAGCCGATCGCCTACATCGAACGCGTCGAAGAAATGGCGGAGGCATATAGCGTTGATAAAGACCGCTTGCCCGCCACCATGGTGGTGATGCTCCGCGACCGTGCCTTGGCGTGGTATCGTAGCAACAACCAACACTGGACATCCTGGGAGAAGTTCCGAACTGATTTTACAAGGTTCTTCCTATCACCACGACACCTCGACCGACTCGAAGACGATATTAGGCGACGCACTCAGCGACCGCGGGAAAACTTCCAGGACTACGTACTAGCTCTACAGGACATGATGCGCCATATCCTAATGTCGGAGGGCCAGCAGCTAGAACCCATCTATATGAACGCACAACCCGAATATCTGTGGTATATCCGACGCCGTGACTTCAACCGCTTAGCCGAGCTAATGGAGCTCGCCAGCAACTTGGAGGCGATCCCGACGGGCAACGCGTTCCTCGAGATTCCCCGAGATGGTAATCGTGCGGGCGGGCGCCCGACGGCGTGATCTTCCGGGCCACGGGGCCCGAACACCGAGCCCACGGTCATACGAGAGGCACTGGGTTGTGCAGGAGGCGTGCCGACGATGTGGCCAGAATGGCCACCATCACAGGGGCTGCCTAATTCCACAAGTCTTGTATTGCTGGATTTGCGGCCGACGAGGCATACGGACCATCGAATGTTGCCGACGGGTAAACTACGGGGGCGCCCACCACCATCGAGGGGGAAAGGGTTCCGGAACCAATCAGCCTCGCGAACTGTGATCTCCGCCAATCTCATAAACAATTCGTAACACCGCTAAGTAGAACCACCGCCAAACAAGGGTCAGCGGCTACCCAACGACGTCGACAAAATCACCCTGCATCGACGCGCTACAACAAAACCTACGACGTCCCAACACAGCGACTCTGTTTTGGGTCGACGGACAAACGTGCCAATGGATTGCCAATCCACCCCACAACGGGGCCATCTTCGACGCCACACCATGCAACAATACGAGGCCCCGCGAACCGACCGGGACCGACGCTTGCCATACAACGAAGGCCACAAGGCCATGTTCTCGGCCTGCAAACAACAACCTTTAGAGCAAGCAGCGGCACCAAGCCCCGAACCGCGACCCACACTTAGCCAAGACGGCTCCTATAGCGATTCACGCGACTAGCCATGCGAACCCGATGGGCAAACAAGTTGCAAGTGGCCAAAAGATAACGCCCATACCCAGCTTCCAACTATGCGCAGGGTCGGGTCAACAAAGTACATCCGATGACACGGGCCTACACTTCAAAGAAAACCGAATTAGCGCGACCGTCACCATCGCAGACCAACGAATCACGGCCACGGTGGACACCGGTGCGACTAGCAGTTTCGTCGCCGAAGCCTTAGCACGCGAGATCGAAACCACCTGCAGGAGGCATGAAGGTCGGCCTAGCCGACGGGACCGTATTAGAGACCAGCGGCACGTTTACATGTCCGGTCCGATTCGGAGACCGCGCCACGCACCTTCACCTTGTCGTCATGCCTGGGGCAGCGGAACCGTTACTGCTAGGAAAAAGCTTCCTCAAGACCTTTGGGGCGAAGCTGCCGTGCGCGAATAGGACGGCTACATGTCGACCAAGTGAGACTCCGGGCCAGACGCCGACAGTGGAGCCCGCAGTTGAAACGATACAGAACGAAGCGCGTGGCAGAGTCGATGCGCTCCGAAGAAATCCGCGGGCCGAAGCAGATGAGCATGACACAGCAGAGGGGCCGCGAAGGAATACAGAGACCGAGCAGCGATACATCGAACGTTTTTTCCGTTGC
>KK500085.1:235240-250081 GCA_000688715.1 Glossina pallidipes
TTGTTCACCGTCTACACACAGAATGATGACGAACGATGTTGTGCTACCTTCTCTTAATACTCCACTTGGGAAAAAATAGTGTCGATAGACCCAAATCTAACCGAAATCAGCACTCCTGACGGTTTCCACCTTACAGCATACAATAAATAAATGTTTGTGCGTATATAAGCGCGAATGTTTTATCAGTTGAAGGATATCCCTCTGGCAAATTTCGTAGACACAATAGTTTAAGTATTATTTTTTCCTTTTTTTTTTTTTATATATTGTAAGAACACAATGACGAATTCCATTAAAATCCGCAAAAGCACGCACATGCTATAAACACCCATTCATTATCGTTGTTATTAAGTTTCTTAATTCGTGGTGGTTAGTAGGCGTGGTTCGTTTCAAAAGTATTTCCTTTCTTATTTACTCATATTATGTATTTTATTTTATAAATTTATTTTTCTTCACAAATTCGTTGTATTTCTTGTCATAACGTTTTTCTTCGAGGCCCGGCAAAGGCTTATCTTATTTTGTTTGCTTTATAGGTACCAGTTTAACTTTAATTGCAAATTTTTGTATTGCAAGTTTTTTGCACATGGGTAGGATTCAATTATATATATTTTTTTTGTTTTCTTTTGTATTTCGCACTGCTCACACTGCACTCCAACAATTTTCCATTTACTAAAAGCTTAGCTTAGGATTTTATTTCGTCCTTTTTTGGCAGCATGCATTAAATTAATATTATGCGTAGTGGTTTTGCACATTAGAAAAAAAAACACGCGGACTTTGTTTTCAATTGAATTTTGTCTTTATTTTAAAGGTATTCGATTTGTTTTCAATGTTTTTAAATCTTGTATTATTTTTATTTTATTTTTGCAAAATGTTCATAAACACTTTCTCACGCGTTAAAATAACAATTAATCCATCCGATGCAATTGCTACGATCGCTCTGTTTGCTATGTCTCATTTTCATTTTTCCATTTCACCCTTACCGATTTCGCCGTAGATCACCATTTTCGCCGCATAGTGCTCGCAAGATTTCGCGGCGACCAAATTGCGGTACTTTTGTTACTATTACTTCTTATGGAGTTTGGAATGTATGGTGTTGTTTTTGGTTTCGCAATTTTAAGCACTTTTGTTTGCTGATGAACGGCACATCGATAGAAAATTTCTTGGGCAGTTATTTTCACCCTTTATACTGTTAAACACATTTTTCCTTTTTTTTTTTTTTTTTTTTGATGATTTGCTTGTTGGTTTGTTTGCGTTTCTTCTATGTTTTGTTGGATTTTAAATTTTGAAAATTTTTTTTTCTTTTATTCTCTATTCTGGTGATTATGTAATAATGGTAATTTTGTTAGTGTTTAATCGTAATACGAAACTAGATTGCTCTGTTGTGAGTTTTAATTTGCTTCGTATTTTATTCTTCACTTTTATTAATTCACTAATTTTGTTTAATTTGTTTATTACATTATTTGGAATGGTTGCGCTAAAGTTTCGAGTTTGGAATTAGTCAAACGAAATTGTTGCTGTGTTATGNAACCACGACGAACCCACAGCAGGGCACCTCAACACGACGAGTTTCCGGCCTATATTACTGGCCTGGGATGCACCGGGACGTCGCCCGGTACGTACGAAATTGCCGGAGCTGCCGGCAACATAAACCGGTGCAGCAGAAGCTGGCCGGAGAAAAATTAACGGCCCGCCGACAGAGCCGTGGTCGACAGTCTGTGCGCTACCGCAGACAAAGGCGGGTCACACGATGCTCCTGGTATTTGTAGATCAATTCTCCAAATGGGTGAAGCTAGTCCCACTCAAACGAGCCACCGCTACCACGTTGATAGATGCCTTCCGGGAGCGCATCCTTAGCAAGTTCGGACGCCGCACGAGATCGTCACCGACAACGGGGTGCAGTTTACCAGTAAACACTTCCAAGGTTACCTTCAACGAATCGGAGTCAAACACTGGCTCACCGCACCATACACTCCGCGGGAAAGCCCCACTGAGCGGGCCAACCGAACTGTCAAAACGACGATCGCGGAATTCTGCCAACATGAACATACCGGGTGGGACCAATGGCTGCCGGAAATCGCCTTGGCCATGAATACAGCGGTCTCGGATTCCACAGGCTACTCCCCGGCGTACATTATCCAAGGACGCCAGCCCCGACTACCATGTGCCGTCTACGACCAAGGGCGCGCGGGCGTGGCCAGCCAACCCCAGTCACCACTGCAGCGAGCTCGAAACATGAGGGAAGTCATCTCCAGCGTGCGTCGCAACCTTGGGCTTTCGTCATCCGAAAAACGAAGGTACTTCAACGCTCGCCGCCGCCGTTGGCAACCACGGGTGGGAGATTTTGCGCTAATCATCCACCATCCCCTTTCGAAAGCAGCCAAGCAGTTCGCCGCCAAGTTGGCATCCCGGTTGCAAGGACCCTGCACTGTGGTGAGGTTCGAATCCCCAAATATCATCCAAGTCGAGGACACCACTACACGGGCACTAAAACGCGTCCATCTGCAGGACGCCAAGCCCACTACGGAACCCGGAGCTACTCATGCCCAGCGGAGAGGCAGCCCCTCACCACTACATCATGGCAGAATAACAACATCACCAACGCTCGCACCAACAACATCTATGTCGCCGCAGCAGCAGATCCAGCCGCAGCAAAATATCATAACTGTAACGGGCCTTGGAGAAATGCATGCCTTACAACAAGCACTGAAGCCAGCCACAACTGTAAGTCGCACTCGCCGAAACAACGGTCTCAACAACAAATTATACTCCAACTCGAGTCTCAACAACAACGTCATCAACGTAACTACCAACAACAACGAACTTCGAACCAACGATCTCAACAATTTCAAACACAACAATAACAATGTGTAAGGTCTCGCTATATAGAGACCACAGTAACAACAGCGACGACACAAGCGACGGCAACTGCCGTTAAGCGTTGGATACCTCAATCAACAAATAACAATAAAAAAAAAAAGAGAAATTCCTCGCCAATATGTAGAAACGCACCTGCGACTCCGATTTCTCTATCGCCCACCTCTCACTTACGACTTCCAACGCTGACCACACGGACGACGTCGTCATCGTCATGATTGGCACCAGCGCCATCGTCGTTGTCACCGCCACTTCAATGGTGAATTTCGGAAATCAATTAACCACCGTCACACCGTCGTTGCAAAGCTATAACAACGATAATATGACTGATAATATTTGCAACAACAAAAGTAGCGTCAACCATAGCAATAACCAACAACGGTTCCAACAATCGCAGTCACATATGAGCACGTCATCAACGAATAAGCCAAAATATTATCAGCCAAGGGCAATTTAACCAATTAAGGCTACACCAACAACACCGAATACTTCAGCAGAACCAGCCAAACTGGAATTACGTTATTGTTAATCAATCGGACGTTACACAATTAACAGAACAGCAGGTTACAACGAGCCAGCCAAAACACAACGATGATCCCGTCTAGAAAAAGTCGTTGGTAGGCTCTCGTCGAGTTTGACACTCGAGGAGTGAGAGTTAGGCTCCCAAGCCCTCAGGTCGAGTTTTGGCTCTCGAGCCAAGAAGTCGGATTTGAAATTAGTACTGTGTCGCGATACTGTGGTTTTATCATATATTTTATTATTAATTTACTGTAATCTACTAAATGTAACAGAATGTTGAACTAAATAAAGAAAGGAGTAAGTCCCTGCAGACAAATATAAATTATGTTGTCATTCTTGCTCAGCGGCCCAGGGAAAGAAAGCAAACACAAGAAAATTTATATTTGCAGGCACATGGTTCTTCTTTTATTAATTCATTACATTTGGTAAATTTTATCCGAGTTTATAAATCGCATTCTGCTGTCTTTTATTCGTTTTCTCTCAATCACTTCTGTTTGTTCAAGTCGCTTGATTCTTCTTTTGTTTAACTGATACATTTGGTAAATTCTAGCAGAGTTTTGTAAATTGTATTCGGTGTTATCGGCTCGAGAGCCTAACAACCACTTGCCGGCTCGAGAGTCCAGCACTGACTGACAAAACTAACTTTCTCTAACCTACTTGTAACCTATACTTACGCTATTCTTATTCTATCCTATCCTATCTTAATCTACTCCTATTCTATGTTATGCTATCCCTATTCTATTACTTACTCTAATCCTAACTATTCCTTATTCTATTCCTAAAACTGTTCTTAGACTATTTCTTATTCTATTCCTAAACTATGCCTAAACTACTACGTATTCTATCTTAGCCTATTCTTATTTTAGCACTTCCCCCTCCCCAGAGACGGAGAATCCGTAAGGCCAAAACGAGGGTACGACTTTGGGTCCTCACAATACATTGCATTGGAGTATTCACAGCTAAAACAGACATAAAATGAACACATGTTTTTTTCAATATTTTCCCAGCTATAATCAAATTTATATTCGCTCTTAACAAGTATGAAAGATTGCTTAAAAAGTAAGCAATATTTTCTCAGCTATAATCAAATTTATATTCGCTCTTAAAAAGTATGAAAGATTGCTTAAAAAGTAAGCAATATTTTCTCAGCTATAATCAAATTTATATTCGCTCTTAAAAAGTATGAAAGATTGTTTAAAAAGTAAACTTTATTATGAACACATGTTTTTTTCTTTGTTTTTGTTAAATTGTTTCTTAACTTTTTTGTGTTGCTAATTGTAAAAGCTAAGCTGGAAATTCGCGGGCCGCCGTTTGAAATTACAAAGTCACTCGAAAGATATGACGTGCAAGAGAGGGAATTTGATTGGAATAAATCTCGATAGGCGGGAAATCAGTAGTGAATTCTGAATACACTGCATTTTAGTGGCGGGCTAGCATTAAGCAGGCACCACCAAAACTTAGATTTACCAAACTATCTCCAAAAATAGTTAAGAGAAAGAGAAAGAAAAGTCAAAGTAATTTATCCTTCGAATTCTAACACTACCCCTCGATCTGTTGCACAACTTATCAAATCTACAATTTAAATATGGACACGATTCGCCCATAAGCACGCTTGCAATGATGAGAAAGTGGGTTTTTCTAAAGTAATGTATAAACATACTTCCTGCGTAACATTCCGTTTCCATTGTTTTATTAAAATAAAAAGATCCTGTCAGCACCGCACCCGCTCCGCCGCGGTGTGCAAATGGCGTAGCTTTGACGGTAGTCCACTTATTATTGGGGATACTATAACGTTCTACTGTCTCGTCCAACAGATAAATGTTGTCTGCGGCTATCATCGCCGTAAAATCGCCTCCTTGCAAAAGTGGTAGAGGCTCCATCAATTTATTCATTTGTACATCAAAGCGTGCGTGTTCGCGGCCAATGCAAAACAATGAACGATTATTCGATAAAAGCTCAAATCTGTCAGGTCGCGTTCTCATCGCGTCTAAAACACTCCAGTATCCCTCCCTTGGGTCGAAACGAAAACACGAACTATTAGTGAAACCATAAATGCTATGTTCCGCTAGTGCGGCACGAGTGCACAGTTGGTTGTGTGCTGGTGTACTTGAACAACGTTCCCATCGATTTCTTGCAGAATCGTATTTTTCGACACATCCTGTGCTGCGTCCACCGACAACATAAAACACTTGATGGTAAGCACAAATTCCACTATTTATTAAGCGAATAATAACACTCTGCGGTAGTCAATTCCGTTCCAATTGAATCGCAGCCACCTATAGAATATATAACGCCGTTCAAGTAAATTGCGGAGTTATCATACCTAGGTTGCGCCATATTTGAGGAAGTAACGAGTTTATTTTTGGAAACATCATAAACTTCGAAATTATTACGTGCAGTTTTCTTGTTTTTCCATTACACCAAAGTGATTATTGCGACGAATGTTACGATGCCCAAGTTTGTAGCCACCGGCGAGAAACAAAAAAACCATTTCATTCTCACTTTCTCTTTCTGTTGCACAACTTTCTGTTGAACGTCTTTCTGGTGAACATCTTTCACTTAAAGCCTCAATTAAGGATTTACTGCATTTTTGATCTTCTATAACCATAGGTTCACCTGCAACGTGATTTCTTAAAAATTCAGTGCTGACACAAGGTAAATGAATATGACTCATTAACTCTCTCAAATGAACTTTTCGTTCTTCTAGACCGTGCTTTATCCAATTTATTGAAGCTTTATAAGCACTCTCTACAAATCTCATTGAAGTTTTTCTTTGTTCGTCTTTTATCAAATTCTGGATCTGAAGTTAAAAGAAAGAAGAAGCAATCGATTACACTAACTTAGGTAGATAACATGACTAGAGTGTTAATGAAATATCTCCCTTATGTGTATTTCTTATTTCATTTGGAAAAAACTTGTGTCTCCTTGCACCTAATTTGGCACATAAATAATAAGATTTACTATGCATTCCTATGTACGCATAACATGCTTTCTGTTAAGCTAAGAAATAAATGGCAAAGTCGAACTAGGGGCCACTGATAATGAATTGATTGACTAATAACACCACAAGAAGCTGAAGTTGTTAGGGAGAAGAGTGAAACACGGCTTTTTCAGGGAAGACGAAATGCGTGCCGAATGGTGTCTTAGGGTTTGCTAAGCTACTTTTGCAAGCATAGTCTCTATTCTTACCTCCATATTTGGGTTTCATGTAATCTTTTATGCCCATCTCTAGCTTAAGAGAAACGAAAGATGTTTTCCAGAGGTATTGCAAAGAGAGGCACGTACTTGCAATAAGCTTCTTGACTTAGTTCTTCCCAATACTACAGATACAGCTCTTGCTCCCCGCATACATCTGACTTTTCCAGAAGATGGCGTTTACTTAAAATGCCGATACCATAAAATCAAATACGAGTAGGTTCAACTTTACTAGACTACGTAAATTAAAACTAGGTGATAAATTATTGGTCCTGAATTGGATCTTTAAGTTTCTTATATTTAGCAATAGTGTGGCTAGACTTTATAATTAACTAAGCCCTGTTTTGCCGTCTTGTATTTCTTGTATGTTCATGTTTTGTAGGGGCACTGAAATGCATTAGAAATAACAGGAACAGACTCTAAAAAATGTGTTAGGGTGCCGTTCCAGTGGCATTTACCTTATATCCAATCACAAAACGAAGGTTTCTTAGTGTTAGTAACATTTTTTACTCCAATTATTTGCGCAAACCGAGTTCAAAAATTGAAGAATAATCCTGTGTTCTTATGCAGATTCACATACAGAAGAAAAATGTTAGCAACTTTCATTCATACGTGCGTTGAAGGGACAAAGCTTTGGATCCTCGACTAGACGTAACTTATTTCCGGCTTGCTATGAGTAATCTGCTCCTTATATTCATTTAGCGGGCAAAGTTTCTAGTTATCCTTACAGACTGGCAGCTATAATATCCTAATGAATATTAGGCTTTCGGAATTGGAAATTTTAAATGACCTGTAATATCTAAAGCTCTAAAGTCAGTCTGCATGCTTGTTAGTTGTGCTGAAATGATTACTGCGATTGTTTATCCCTCAATACCGCCGTCTCCCTTAATATGAAAATCCAGTATTTTACTACTATATAATAAAAATGGTACCAGAAAAAAGACAGGACAGGAGTATTGCTAAACTTAACATAGTACCTAAACTCTTTGAACAATTAGTTGCTGAACGCATAATCCGTTTAATAAAATGTATAGTTCCATCGGATCAGCAAAGGCTTGTAAGTGGTACATCGACTATCACGAATATTTCGGAACTCTCGTGCCTGAAAACATTCAAAGCTTGGAGTAAAACCGGTGTGATCTTTACTATCTTTAGTAAAGCATTTGAGAGAATAAATCTAAGTTTTTAGCCTATATTAATGACGTACCCTTGGACGTTAGAAAGTGCAAGTCGAAAGAATTTAGCAGAATCTTGCCTATATCTACTGATTAGTATGCTAATAGTTTGAATCCAGTGCCTGTAAAGCCTATTTGCGATCTGGGAGTCATCCTCGACAGTAAGTTGACATTTAAAGTGCAATAGGTCATTAATAAACCTAGATAGGCTCTTAGGTTCATGAAAAGGTGGGTTAGGAAGTTTTACATCAAACAATTGTTTGGTCATCAAGCTATAGCTGCTATGTGCAGTTGGTGCAATATGTTCAGAAACGATTTATTTTATTATTCCTTTGTAAGGTCATACGGGAACTTCTTCCTTGTAAGAACAAGCTTCTTTTAATCAGCCTAAACTCTCTGGAGAAGCGAATACTCTCTTTTTTTCTGAGTTTCGTGCCCGAGCTTGTTAACGGCGAAGTAGAGGCTTATTTTCTGTTGAATGTGCGCTTACCGTCCCATGTAGTCCCTAGACACTTCTTTTTCTTGCGCCTGCTGCGGCGTAGGGCTAACTGCGAATTGCACTTTACAGTACGAATACTCTGTGAACTTTTTAGTCAGAGTGATTACTTATTTTCTATTTCGAATAAAAAAGAATATATGCAGGAAGTACACACTGAACACCTTACAAAACACCTTACAGTGTAAATATTACCAGTTGTGATTTTCCTTTTCTTCTTTTGGGTCGAGTCGTTTTTGTAAACCTAATCAAACAACGTAAAATTGTCTTTTAAAGCAAATTCACTTTCACTAAAAAGTGCGTTTATTTTTTCGGAATTCACGGAAGGCTCCACATATATATGAAACTTATGTTACCTAACCGATCACGTTATTGATAGTTATTTTTTTATTTAAGCTAGGTTTAGATATTTTAACCCTTAAATTAAGTTAATGTTAATGTTATAAATAGCCAATTAACATTGTATAATTTCACTACCCTGAAGCGCATTGGACCGTACTTGTTTTAGTTGGACGTTCAAGTCGGAGCTACTGTAATTAATTAAAAAATTAGCGCACAGGTGATTAGAGGAATAATGATAATCCTTTTGACGATATGTACTTATATACTAATATTTTAGCGTACTAAATTTTTGAAGTTTCTAAGAGAAAATATATGATATTGAAACATGAATTGAATTTCTGCGAAACGTAATTCGGTACTTTTATACTACACTATACACAAATAATTTTATGTTATATACAAAATATTAATTTCTGCAAACTATTAAAAAATTGCAACGCTGCAGTAATTTTGGAAGTATTTTTCATCAAAGGGAGTTTGCAATAAGCAGTGCAAGCGTTGAAATTTTGAATCTCAAAAACACTTAACCTACAAATTTATAGCTGGAAAAACGCATAAGATATTTTAAAAAAATTGACTTTATGCGATACTTTGAATGAGAAAGTGAAAAGGAACAATTTTTCATTAATAAAAAGTAATTATTTAATTAAAAAAAAGATAAATAAAGTTATTACATTTACCCTAAGTGCCTCGCTTAATAAGCAACATAAAGAAATTGAAAGAAGTTCCAATGAAAGAACGAAAATTGTTGAAGTTCTCCTGTTTGCCGCTTTGAGAAATTGTGCTTCGAGCAAAATGTGTTTAAAAATTTCAACTGTGTTGCAAATTCGTCATTTTACTATAATATTTTTTGCATTTAGCGTAACGTAATTTCAAAACGAAACGGGGAACACTACGTTGCAGCTATCCAGCAAGGACCAATTTTGTGCAGACGGTTTGTTTGTGGTATTTTATCAAGCAAGGCTGTAGCCTTTACTGCCAAGTCTTATATTTCTCCATTCCATCAAGGTTTTCGAAAAGGAGGATCTCTTAGAGCGTACTTGCGATGTTTTCAAGGCTTTTTCTAGTGGCTCCCATGGATGTTGTATATATTAATTCTAGTAAAGTGTTTAACTCAGTTGACAATAACTTATTGATCCTCAAGCTCCAGTTCGCTGGCTTTCCTTTGTACTTAGTGAAATGGATAAGCTCTTATCTTCACAATAAATCACTTAGGGCTTTGCTGAACTTCATCACCACGGAAGAATTTCTCGCGACGTCTGGCGTCCCTGAAGGCAGCCACTTAGGACCCCTTCTTAATTTGTGATTTACACTTTAATTATCTCCCTCGGTAATTAAATCCAACCAGATCTTAAAGTACGCTGACGATGTTAAACTTTTTTCTTCCTTCTTCTTCGAATCTCAATCGTATCAATTTCGAATTGCCTTAAACGATTTGGGTATATGGTACTCGTTAACTTATTTGAAATTTAATCTTAAAAATGCAAGAAGCTTTCTTTCTCAAGAAAGATGTCATTCAACACCCAAGTTAGAAAACGTTGATTCGTTATTTAGGGCTTCAATTCGACAAAGATGACGTTTTAATTTGCACATTGAGCTTTCTTTAGGCACAACTAGGTACGCGCTCGGTTTCATTAATTCCTTGAATGGAAATGACGAGCTGGACTCGCCAGAAATTATTGAGGTTAGATGCTATATATGAGAGAAGTATGTGTAAGTCATATCATTTGATATATTTGTGTGCATGCTCCTACTTACCGTTAGAATAAAATGCGTATAAATCTATGCAGCCATTCTCGCGTAAAGTAAATCAACAACACGACGTGAAGTTAATTTACGGTTTTCTATTTCAGTTCGACGCAAAACCCACGGTTTTTTCTTATATATTCCACAGGTAGTCGAACTCATTTCTCCTTTTCTATTTCTATTTGATGCACAACCCACGGTTTTCTATTTCAATTCGACGTAAAACCGACGGTTTTTCGGTTTATTTCTGATGAAAGTTAAATGTCAAAAATCTTCTTCTTCTTAAATGTTCAGCGAGTAACAACAGCCAGCTAAACAGGTATCTGAAAGTTAACTTTCTTTCACGACCAAACCGATAATTGATAAACGTTTTTGTCTCAATCGCGTAAAACTTTCGTGTTATTTTCGTCGCTATTATTCATCCTAAATGAAAAAACAGAAAATAAAGAGATATTTTTGTTTATATTTAATTGTGACTTTCAAAATCTGAAAATAGCAGCTGGTTCTCCTCTATGATAAATAAACAAACCTACTAATAAAGGACGAATATTTTTGGGACAACTTAAAATAAAAAAATGGTTCTTTTTACATCAACACTAGAGACAATACGACTTTCTGCTAACGGTGGTTGCAAAATTTTTTTTTCATGTCTTATCAGTGTTAGCGGAAAAAACGAGAATTTAAAAAGAGAGTAAAGAGATTTCGAGTTATTTGCAACGTCGCAATCATATATAGTGCAGATGAGATAATCAAAAATGCTGTGCCGGATATTCCTGTCGAGTTTGCTGTGAAGTTTCAAAAAAGAAATCCTAAGGTAAAGGAAGAGCTGATTCCCACAAGGATCATTAAAATTGGTTTTAAAGGGAAAGCCTTTGAAAGAAGGGATGGCAATGCTAATAAGACTTTAAAAAAGAAAAAATTCAATGCGGTCATTAAAAAGAAATTTGTTACTTTCAAACCTTCTCCCAATATCCATCCAATGATCTTGTTAAGGATTTTGAAGAAAAAATGTGTCATTTTGCTTTTATTTAAAGCCGTTTTTATTTAAAGCATAATCTTGCTTTTACAAAATAATATTCAAAGCGTTTGATGTAACTTACCATTTTTGAATTTTTACTTGAACTCGAACTATATTAATTTTTGCATCTTAAGTAAAGTTTTTCTGAGAGATGATAATTTTTTTTAAGTTAAAGTTTCCTAATATACTCCAATTTTAAACCGAATCTTTTCATAGCATCATGCTATGTACCGTCAGCGCCAGCGGTTTCAATATCTTAAATAATGGTAATACTACCTTTCACTGTAAGCGTAGTGATCGCACGGCGAGCAGTGTCGTGGATCTAAATTTTTCTAATTCATTTATTTTATCATTCAACGTCTCCATTAGCAAAAGTCAGCACTCTCCCATTTTTTTCGCATTCGCAACAATTCCGTTAAAGAAATAGAAAATTTCATTTTACGCAACTTTCTTATGGACCGTCTATCTAAATGATCCGACTCATCATCAATTCAAAGTGCTTTTCAGTTCGTGATCAAGTCTGTTAGAACCAACTCTTCTGATATTGAATCCTTCTCACCTAAATCTTGGTGGAACTCTTCCCTCTCCACACTTTTTCGCAAATACTGAGCTGTAAGGAAAAAACTGAGTAAATATGCCAATTCAATCAACTTCATTGAATAAATAAAAACAGTGAAGAAATGGAGGTTGTCCACGGCATAGCTCCTATTGCGGTAGAGCGTTTACAAAATATCCGCGGGCATGCTGTGCCGCAAGACAAAGCAAAAAAGATTTGAACTCGAGATAAGGTATAAAAAAAACAGAAAGATCTAACCAATCTTTTAATGATTTGTGTAAGTTCGTCTGCAACGTCCGTGCTGTCCTGCGTTCGTTATTTCATTCTTAGTCCGTCAGTAACCATTCCGAGTCCCACTACAATCCCTCGCGCGTACGTCCACTCATGCCCCGCTTCAGCGGCTGCGCATGCCGCTTAGCCACACATTTTTTTACCCAAGCGCCTTTAATTTTAATTTTTTTTTATCCCTTTTGTCGTCTCAACTCGTTACATTATTTATTTACTAAAAATTTCTTTTCATTATTGCTTAGACTTTTCCTTACTTAATTTTTTGTTTAATTTTGTGTTTTCAACGGCTTACACACTGATTATGGCTTTGGAACAAAAACAAAAAAATGTATGCAAATATTCTATTAGGAATTGTTTTATTTATGCATTGATTTATGCTCGGCTTGTAAATGAAAATTTCTTAAAAAAGTTACAGTCTAAATCCAAAGCTAAGTTCTTAAATTTAGCTTATCATTTATAGTTGCATTGACGATAAGAATGCACTCGATGGCACGTTCTCCTTCTTTACCCACGGCATGTTGTTATTATTCTGTGTTCCTTCTAAATTTTAATTAACGACAGGTGTCCACGGATCTTGACTCATGTTTACAGCAAACGGTTGTTGCGTTAGTTGATTTATCGATGGTCCGGAAGGTTGTTGTTGCCCAAAATGCCTGAGGATTTTTTTTCTCTGGGGTTTCCTTCTAGTCCAGATGTACTTATTGATGAGGCATTTACTGACGGCAAAATTTCCAATTGTCATTACTATTAGTCGGGTTTTTTTTTTTTTTTTTTTTTTTGATGATCAATTTGCAGTCTTATTCCGGCTTGTTATAATATCGAATTCGTGAATAATAAATACTGCCCAGAATTTTATTAAAACTTCTTTCAACCAAATCAGTTTATTTCATATTGTGATACAATATATTTCTGATACAGTACATTTGTTATATTTTATAATTTTTCTCAATGTCACCTTTTCTTCTCTTTTCCTTTCTTTTCTTTTCTTTTCTTTTCTTTTCTTTTCTTTTCTCTCTCTTTTGGTCTTATCACATCACTAATGTAGCTGTAGTTGTAATGTGAATATCTGAGATTTCTTCTTTTAGCCGTAGATAATTAAATTCTAATTTGAAAGCTTTTTATTAGTAACTTCTTGAGTTTTTACAAATAATTTTACAATTTTCTTTATTTTGTTTAATTAATTAATTTCTCTACCAAACGCATTTCTTTATCCGTGTCGTTTTTTTCCTTTCTTTTTTCTGTTGGGCTTGTGTCTATTTTATTCGTTCTTTTTTTTTCTTTAAATCTCTCTTCAACGNGCTCCTTTCGTTATCGCACACATTATCAGTCATATTATCGTTGTTTTGTAACGACGGTGTGACGGTGGTAGATTGATTTCCGAAATTCACCAGTGCCGGCAAGTTTTGGACTGGGAGTGGCAACGACGGTGTCGCTGGTGCCAATGATGGCGACGGCGACGTCGTCTGTGTGGCCAACGCTGAAAGTCGTAAGTGAGAGGGGTGCGATAGAGAAACCGCAGCCGCAGATATGTTGAGGCATACTGGTGATGATTTGAGGCTGTTCTTGCTGTGTTGCTGATGTTGATGTTTAAGTTGATATTGATTTTTATGTTGTTGTCGTTGATGTTGCTGTTGTTGTTGATTGGACGAGATTTTAATATAGGAATAGGGAAGATTTACAATCCGTTTATGTGTCACGCACAAGCAGAGATTAAAAGGAAAATGTTTATTGACAAAATTTGTTTCTTTCTCCATTGATAAATGAATAACTAGTAAAACATTTGTTTCCATTGGAAGAAAACTGCAAAATGCATTTTTTTTTTTTCTTTTTTTTTTTTATATATATCTTTTTTTTCATATTATGATGTCCTCCATCTTGTGTAGTCTTTCTTATTCCATTTATATTCGTTGGGAGGGCGTTTACAATATGCTGCGGTTGGTTGTTTTGGCTGGTAGGGTTGTAATGTTGGCGTAGACAGTGGTAGTGATGCTGGTCGCTACTGTGATTGTAGTTGTTGTTGTTGTTGCTATTGGCGTACTATTTGAGGCTGTTGCTAGTGTTGTTGCTGATATTATTGTTCATGTTGTATAAATTGTTGCTGTTGTGTATGTGAAGTTTGCATAAAATGTAATTGTTGTTGCCGTTTGTTGATAATGTTGGTGGTGCTGATGTTGTTATGATTCTGGAATTGATTGCGTTATTCGCATCATAAGCGTGGCCGAGGTGATTATGAACGACGCACGCGTTGGGGTACCGATAGCATTCGGTATAGTAAAACTGTGTTGTTGCTGATATTATTGTTCATGTTGTATAAATTGTTGCTGTTGTGTCTGTGGTTACTGGGGTGGAGTATTCGATTGTCAAAGTTGCAAGAGTATTTCGGCTGTTGCTGTTGTTGAGGATGTGGTTGTTTGATGGTGTCGGCGTATATTGGGCTAGTATAGTGACATAGCGTATATGGTCGGCGTACCATGCGGTGGCGTAGATATCATATTTCAACCTTGTTTTTTTTTTGTATTTTCTCTGATGTTTTCTTTTATCTTCTTTATGTTCTCTTTTCCTTTTCTTTTTTTTTTTAAATCTTTTGTTTCTATATTTTTTTTTTTTTTTTTTTTTTTTTTTTTTTTTTTTTTTT
>KK500086.1:31801-46579 GCA_000688715.1 Glossina pallidipes
TTATCCATTTCACTAAATGGGAATGGAAGCCAGCGGCTTGAAATTTAAAGAAAAGAAATTTTTGGTTAACCCAATCAAAAGCTTTGCTAAAATCGGTGTATATGACGTCAGTGCAAGAACCCTTGGAAAATGCCTTGAAAACCTGACAACTAAACTCTAACAGATTAGTGACCGTAGATCTTCCTTTTCGGAAGCCATGTTGGAGTGGAGAAATATACGACTTGATGGCAAAGGCCAAATGCTGAGTCAAAATTCTCTCAAATAGTTTAGGTAAAACACTTACCTTGGCAATGCCTCTATAGTTCTCCACGAGTTGTCTACTCCCACTTTTATGAATAGGAATAAAATAACTACTCCTCCAACACAAAGGGAAAACACCTAAATTCAGGGACAAATTAAAAATCTTTGAGATAACACCACAAAGCTCAATAGCGCAAGGCTTAGGTACACATGATGGAATTCCATCAGGTCCAGGCGCACAACTGTATTTCAGAGAAGTCAACCCATTAAAAACGTCGTCGTCAGAAATAACCAAGTTGGATATTAAAACCGAGTTAGTTATAGGATAAGGGTAATTTGCTGATGAATCAAGATGATGTATCAGCTATTAATCGGCCAAACTGAGTGCGTTAATCTGTCCAATATGATTCCTCCCAGAGTAATCTCGAGTTGAGCACCGCCAATTATCAATTGGCAATGGAACCAAATGACGATATGTCTGCTATCGGTGTGGCCAAGAAGGACACTAGTCACAGCAATGTTGATATCCGCGAATATTATTCTGTTTGAGTGTGGACGCAGACGCGTTCTAACAAACGATTGCTGTCGCGCCGATGGGCTTATTAGACCTCAATTTAGAGCCATTATCGTGCATCATAGGTCAGACATCTACGAGCGCAACCCCGAGCGTCTCGAATCCACGGAGCTTGCGCGTTGAAAGATCATCTGTAGTAGCGAACATAACCACTGGCGGGCTATTAATTAAAGGCGCGATCGATACTGGAGCAATTAGAACAATAATCAGGTCTAGTCTGCAAGATTTCATACCATTCGTGTCAGAGGCACCCAACATAAGCACGACATCTCGTATGGCCGACGGGACATTACGGTACAATCATCGCGAACTCATTGCCACGGTCCATGTAGGGGAAACTCATTTTCAGTTATTATTGGTAGTCCTAGACTACGTAGTCAATAATCCCACCTTAGGCATCGATTTTTTGATCAAGGCATAGGCAACATTAGTTATCGGAAAAAAGGCAATATAATTTGGCAACACCGTACAATGACTCAATTACTCATCGTCAGACATGTCCCCTGATACCGTAACCAACTCAGCTCATTTCATCACTATCGTGAT
Organism: Glossina pallidipes; assembly: GCA_000688715.1. Classification (NCBI taxonomy): domain Eukaryota; kingdom Metazoa; phylum Arthropoda; class Insecta; order Diptera; family Glossinidae; genus Glossina; species Glossina pallidipes. The sequence goes on from KK500086.1 coordinate 33,162, forward strand.
AGGTCCATCTTCAACTCCCTTTGTTGCCCAAACACGACAGTTACATCAGACAAGTTGTAATGAAAAGAAGAGACAACGCGCTCGACCACGTGCGTAGATTTTCCGAAAGAACAGCGAATCAAGAGAATTCACCAAACACCGCGCGAGGACTTTAGTGATAACTTCAAACCCGGTGAACTCAAGCAGAATTTTTCAACCTCCAGGTCAACCTTAACTTCAAACACGTGTCCAAAAGTATTAAACATCACCTTTACAAAAGCTCAGAAAAGGCACAAGAATCGTCCACATACATTGAAAAGTTCTTACAAACGGAATTTGCGGCTTTCGATAGAATGCACCGTATAACCAATATGACAAATCACCAAATAAGAATGAAGGACGACATGCCAATAAAACTTCGATACCACCGCAAAAATGCTGCTATGAAGAAGATCATCAATCGAGAGATAGGCTAAGTGCTCCAAAATGGGTACATTGAACCATCGGATAGCCCCTACATATCAGAGAAATAAGACGCTGCCTAGGTGCAGCCTCATCATATCGGAGATTTATCCCAGACTATACAAATATTAAAAGCCCATTAAATGTCCTGTTGAAAAAGAAAAGCCATTGGAACTGGGGCTTAGAGAATCAATGAACACTGATATCTCTGACGCAACCGGTTATTCTGCCATCTTCTGAAACTTCGGCAGAGAACCCCGACTTCCAAATGCACTTTTCAATGAAGAGATATTAGGTACAGGTGCTAACGCAGAGCCGATGGAACAAAAAAGGAAGAAATACAGAAATTAAAAAAAGTGTTCGCACTAACTCGAGAAAATATGCGCCAAGCAAGCCAGGCTCAGGCGAGATGTTATAATTTGAGGAGATGTGAATGGTGGCCAGAAGTGGGGCAACAGGTATTTATAAAAACACACCATTTATCAAACGCACTAGAGAACTTTGCCACCAAGTTGGCACCAAAATACAATGGTCCATATATAGTAAGTGAATTGATGGTGCAGAGCCTGGACGGGGAAACCGAAAAGAGGGTACATGTGAGCGAAGTCAAAATATTCCACGATCAGGACGACCTTCATTACAGCGAAAACAGCCAATCATAAGAACCCATCGAACCGTTCCTACCGTTGCACCAAGAGCGCAATACTAAAACGGGCAGTAATTGACTTGGCTAAGTAACGAGAGTGCAGTGACGCGCCGGATGCAGCTGCCACCATGAAAAGAAATAAAAATATACATTATATAAGTATATAAAAAAAACCAAAAAAAAATGAATAAGGAAATAAGAGAAAAGAAAGTATAAATAAATAAATGAAGTAATAATGAAATAAAATAAGTAATAATAACAATGATAATAAAAAAAAAAAGCAGAAAACAGTCACAGTTTTACAAGCCAGCCGTCATGTAAATAGAAGAAACACAATCAATCATATAAAACTCACGTCCCATTATTCGGATTAACGGTGCTTGAATGGCATACCGAAATTCTTCTACACAAAAATTATCTCAACGCAAAGAGTGCACGGCAACGTAATAGCTGAACGGCATTGATCAGTAAACAAACCAACATTCTCGAGGCAACAGTGAAAAACAGATTGTCAAGTAACTAACTAGGTATCGAAGAGAAAAATGCAACGACAAGTATTATGCCAACAGCAGCAAATGCGACCACCAACGCTGACATATCCAAGTGGCCGAATCTCCGTCTCGATTACAAAGATGGATTACGAGATGCTGAGTCCTGGAAGATGGCTCAATGACAATATCGTGGAGTTTTACGGCTTGTGGCTGCGTGATCGCCTGGATAAATCCTTGAGGGATCACGTCGGTATATGGAGCTCCTTCGTATATGCACAAATTTGTCAACAACGTTGGAACATTCTCCACAGGTCGGCACGCCGCACCGACCTCTTTAACATGTCGGCGTTATTGCTACACATCTGTACGCGGAAGCATTGCTTGTTGGCTATCGTTAGGCACTCCGGAGTGAACCAAGGCAAATCCGGCGGTATATACGTAGTTGACTCTAAAAAGAATGTGGCGCCGGGTGTTGAAATCATCCACAGCATCCGCGAATTCCTATCCCGTCAGTATCAAAGCCGATTCAAAGCTGAACTGGATTTCAGCGAAAGCCACCTTCCGGCAACAGTTGTGCAAACTCCTCAGCGGGATACATAATAAATTTTTCGTAACGGATCGCTGGACAGCCCTGAGCGAAACCTTGCCTACAGATACCTCGTTGCTTACTTTTAAGCCTTTTTATACAATAGCAACCGGCATGTATATGTAAAAAATTTTGTAGACAGTTTTCTTCTTTCTACTTTTCTTTTTTGTTGTTTATACGTAATTTTCATTTGTAAGATGTATATTTCTGTTTTTGTTGGTATTACTATTACTATTATTCCTATTTTTTTTTTAATAAATTATTTTCCTTTAATTTTTTTTCTAATTCAATTTCTTTTTTTAAAATTTGCTTGTGCCCTTTTATAACATCTTTTATCAATTAACAGAGGTTATAATCATCACTAACATTTCTTCCGTTAGTTTAAACTTACACCGTTTAAACAGTTTCCAACGTCTTGTTCATTTATACTCCTTTTTTTTGACACAGAATTAAAGTCCCTGCTCGGGAGCCACGAGAAAGTGAATGTTTTTCCTATTTGGTTAGAAAAAATCCTATTCGAATAATAATGCTTCAGCAGATATTCCAGGCGTCCTTACCTTGATCATTTATATTTCTTATTTCAATAAAAATTCAAATATCACCTAATGCTATGATTTATCTTCCTTTTATTAAGTAACTTTGGTTACGAAAGTACCCCGCGGCTAAACATTAAGATTAAAATACCTATATTTAACTTAAATGAAATATCGTCAGTAGTCATCGGATGGAACGCACGATCTTCTATCAAAACAACCCCTTTCGGTAGCATGCAATCCTAGCGGGTGATGACGAATATTATATCGTACGGTAGTGTGTTACCTCGTCGGTGGTTCGATACAGCAGAAGAAAAAAGAAGTCATCTTCTTCTTCTCAACATTCACCATTACGTTGGCACAGTATTGTGTATTTATAATAAGAGTGCATTGCTATATATATAAATTATTTATCTATTTCATTTAGTTTTTATTAATAAATTTTTCTTTTTATATTGCTGTGGCTGAAACTTGCATATTTTCTCTATTTATCTACTTCCAAATGTGATGTATAATACGTCCGAGCAGTGACTTGTGAGTGTTTTACTTTAAAAATTCCGAAATCGTGAAGACATATCAACATATTTCCATAAGAATCTACTTCAGCTCTGCGACTTACGTAATCATGAAAGAAAGTCTTAAATATTTAGCACTTGAATACTAACACCATTGACACTCTTCCAGCAGATTAAGTGGTGCATTTAGTTTAGCGAAACATGTATCATTTCTTATAACGATATAAATGGTTGTACTAGGGACTCTTTTGAATATTTAAAAGTGGAATTAACTAAATTAAATCGGACTGATAGCTTTCCAAGATTTTTATGGTGCAGATATAAACCAGCCTGATTATAATACACTTTGGACGAAAATAGCATTTGGACATCTTGCTATAGTTATGAAAACTCGAAATTGTCTCCAGCAGAGTTAATAGAATCTAACTAAATGCTTGGCAACTAATATCAAAAAATTCAAATTATCTCGTTTAGCTTTTTTGTCGCGTTCATTAGTCAAGGAAGAATATGATTGTTCACTTCATTTTCAAGCTGCTGAGATTCATGAGGTAAGGATGTATACACAAATAAAGTGACTTTTTAGTTAACAGACAAGCAACGGGGGATTCAACTTGAAAATTAAGTAAAAAGTGAAAGTTAGCTTTGGTCGAATATCTTAGCACCTACCACGTGCTTGCGTTTGGCATGTTTATGAACGTCGAAGAATGGAGGGTTTTCTGTTTATGCAACTTAAAAATTCGCCTCTGAAAAAATGTGTTATCGGTCAAGGTAAGGCTTTCAAGGTTCAGTCTCTCTATTGTCTACTTTAAGGCCCGTAGAGGAGCATAGATTGAGATAAAAACTTTAAATATTTTCTTTTTGGCTACGGTCGCAGAAATTATCATCGCAGAAATTATGATTAATCTGATATTAATCTGTAAAGTTTTTCAGTACCATTACAAACTCTAGAGGAAGAAGTGGAAGTAATATGTAGTCAATGTTCAAAAAATTGTAACTAGTGATCTAGAAGCCATATTGAAGTAAAACTTGTGGAAATATTTATTAAGGCCACATACAAGGTCATTGGAAATAAACATCTAGTCGAGCGATTCATGCATCCTAGAGCAAGCATATATTACCCCTACTTTCAACAACCTTATTGTTATAGTTTTTTTTGTTATTTTTATAGCTTTTTTGTTATTTACTTTATGTATTTTTAATTAAAAATTGCAATATTCATTTAGTATATATGGCAGCATTGCAATTTTTATGCGCTTTGTAAGCATAATTGTGGTAGTATATAATATATAAACGATAAATAACCATATATGGCCCTATGCATAATACACATATCAGGTTTTACTTTACGTTCACGTTATTAGCAAAATTGAAGCGAGAAGTCAGATTTCATTCGTTCAGATTTTTATATATTGCAAACGAATCTGTTAATGAATTCAATTTGTGTTCAGATTTAATTCAACGAAATTGGTAAAAAAGAATTTAGGAAGAATGTGAGCGCCCTGACATATATAGGCGGTTACAGTAAAATAGGGCGATTAAAAGTATATATATTTAATGGGAATTTTTATGAGTACTTGAATGCGTTACAAATGTTTCTTAAACTTAATATATCCATTATGTCGACGATTACAAAAAAAAGGAATATAATCTGAAAGGGCATATAGCATACACAAATTTTAAAATAAATTGTGTGACGGGAAGAAAATCAAAAAAGACTTCATTTCCGTATTAAATGGTTTACGCAAACCACAAATCAGACACAATTTTATCCCATTAAAGATGCATTAAAATCACTTTTTGTGCCGCTTATTCACTTCTGAAGTAACACAATGAAAATTGGGGCGGTATACGTGAATGCAAAAGTGAAGTCACATAGGACAATACACAGCCGGATCAATATTACCGTCTCTTGCCACCTGTTTCGCATGTTTGCTTGGGTGAGACTTTGAACACTTAAACTGTGTTTATGCTATGCGTCGTTCACGCACAGCCTCCCGTGTTGGAAACAAACCAGTTTAGAATCATCCCCTTTTTGTTTTATTCATTTTATATATTATCAGTGTTGCTGCCACGCCAGGAAGATGAGTTGTTATAGGTTTATTAGTATGTTTTGCGCTATTATACAAATATCTCATAAATTTTAAAACTACCACAAAAAGTTAATGTTCGGGGGTAAATCATGCAAGTGTGTTTGGATGTTGAAAACAATGCCAATTCAATCAGTAGTTTCCGTTCTCAATTGAGGTTATGAGTTGCTTTTGCATACATGTGTATAAACAATTAAGCAATTATTTCGATTTCAAAATATCCGGAAATTGAATTATCGTCATTTTCCGTAATTTTACCGAAACTTAACTTATAGTCAGTGATGTATTTATTCACTACGAAGCGTTGTAAGAAGTTTTATATTGCGCTTCTTTGCGAGTGCAGGTATAATGAAAGTGCAATCTTAAGAAACATCTTTGAAGTGTAAGCAAAAAATTTCACAAATTGCAAATTGTTTTTTGAACGATTTGCACTTCTTTTTCTATTGTGTCACGAAATATTTAAAATAATTTGGATATCTAAATGTTGAGTTATTAAGTAGTAGTTATTAAGTATCTTATATTTAAATATTTTAAATTTAAAAGACAATTTAAAAAAGCCCTAGGAAAACAAAGTCAGGTACGATTACATGCTTTCAAGGTAGAATAGGCAAATCAACTACACCTAATTCTCTTTTTACACGATAGATACGTTCCCAAAAAATACGTGTAAAGAAAAATTCGCGTAAAAAGAGAATTAGGTGTAAACAATATTAAAAAGTTCTTGTTAGAGTTCACTTAATTTACTTCGTGCTTACACAGTTTAATTCATTAAACATTTTATAAAAAATAACTTCTACTTTGGAAAAAGGGAATTATATCTGAAAATCATAAATATAAATCGTTTTAAAACAAAATAATTCGTGTAAAAAAAGAAATTTTTTTCTTTTGGACTCGTGTTAAATGAAATCGTGTAAAAAAATCGTGTAAAAAGAGAATTGGGTGTATATACATAAAAAATACTACTCTGAAAATGGGAAAAACGCCTGAAACAAACGAAAAATTTTAACTTGGCAGAAGTGGCGGTGCTGCTTCTTATCTAACGTAGACTTCGAAACTTTGCTGGTAAAGTAACTCGAGTAGCACGTTTAGAGCATCTCCCAAACAATAATAATAGCAGTAGATTTTTGCAGTGAGTCACCAAAATGGAATGCAAAAAATCAGATAGAAGCGGCACTATAGTTGGTGAAAAGATTGGATCTGTTTGTATTAAGCAAACATATAACAGGGAGAAAAAATGAAGCATAAGCCAACTATTATCCAAAAAAGATGCACTCTTATACACTAATCGGTATCAAAAGATCTGGATGCTTTCGTGGCTTACATCCACCTATTTTGACATGTATGCGTTAAAAGAGGAAGGTAAGAGTTGCAGATTCTAACAGAAGAAGAAAACAAGTGTATTGGTGGAATGAAAAAATAAGCCGAGTTCCGATTGTCTAAAGACTCTCATGGCCGCAAAAATGAAGCTATCGACTTCAAATTTGGCAGAAACATCGAAAGTTTATTCACGCAGATTTTTATTGAAAATGGGCCAAATCGAGCGAAGGACACGCCCACAGCACCACGTCAACTGAGAACACCTCTTTTTTCCGAAGGGAATGGAAAATTGCGTTTTTGCTTATTACTCATAAACTGTAGCAAATAAATCCACAACAATTTGAATGCATATTCTATGGGCAATGCCCAAAATCAAATAGTATAGTGGATTAAAATTTATTGATTTTTTCAATACCTTCATAACACGCAGAAATACGCTTCAAAAACGCCATAAAGTATACAAATTTTTGGACAATTTCAAATTTGGAATGCACCTAAACATATCCGTCTGTTCGTCTGTCCATCTGTCTGTTTGCTTAACTTTGTAGTATTTGTGGTAACCATTATCCCGTCATCGACAATGAAGATATCGTGTAAAAATTTGCAAATGAATTTGGAATTGACGCAACCTTTTTAAAGGACACACCTACAACGCCCACATGCCTCTACGACAAAAACTATTTTTTCTTTTTCTTACTCTTGTTGTCCTTTTTTGTTGTAAACCGTAATAGGTGCCAAAGATTCCGTCCCGACCGAATTTAATTTTCTTACTTGCTTGTGTTAGTGGGAATTATTCGCGTTGGTACGCCTGATAATTGCGGGAAGAAGCTTATACGATCAAACCAAAATAGAAAAAAAAGGGTAGTTGAAAATGAAAAATGATTGAAGAAAATAATAGCAGCAAATTAATTTAATTAAGCGAAGTCTAAATAGAGCATTAAGGTTTAAAATAAAATCATCTGGCCAAAAGTATTTTTAATGAATATATTCTCGTGTTTGCAATATTGCTATAAAGAAAAATTCTTAAGTCTAAAACTTTATGAAAATTTTCGACACTTGTAACACACTTTTAGACACTAAGAAATGGAAGTATGTAAAAGAGGACATAGAAATGCAAAATATATACGGCTGAGGAATTTGTTTTTCTATTATAAAAAAATTGTCAAATGGGAACGAAAATTAGAGGAAGTGCTTAAACGTTTGTTCTACAAACCTATGTTTTAAAAAATGGAACTAATTTTTTTGTTAATTGATAATTACTACAATAAGTTTAAACAATCAAATCGGGATTTTCTAACAAGCTTGAAATAAATTCGACATCGGGAGAAGTTTGAAATTCAAACGAATAGGATGGAAAGGCAGCGGATGTGGCAATTAAAACACCCCCATCAGTGCCTTCTAATTGTTCCTTTCTGAAAACATGAAAAGTGGTGGGGAAAAGTTCAGACGAATGAAGATCCGGCTTAAACCAGCTTCCAGTAAAAACGAAACAGGAAAACACAGTGTTCGCTGAGTTACAGAATTAGTATTGCGAGGCCTATTCCACGAAGTAAACTCCTTTATTAAGGATTTTAGTGGCCACAAAAATTTATTTAACAAAATATCAGTGTTTTCCGTCGGAATTAAAATCTTAAAGGAAGAGATAGCTCTCTAGTTTGAGATGGAGAGAATTTATAAATTCGAACACGATTAAGATTAACAGACGTGGCTTTTACAGAAAGATAACTCTTTATGTCACCACTTGAGGTGTCCGCTGACGATCTTGACACAAATATTACTTTCCGCGGCGGAACTGCTGTCAAGTAGACAACATTCGAATTAGAAACATTGGTATTTGAAGCATTAACAGTCAAGACTTGAGGATTTTGGGATTTTGAAAACATCACGGCATATTCAAGAATAGATCTTATTAATGCTTTTTAATGAGGTAAGAACCATATAATATATAAGGAAGAAACCTTAGACCAGCGCTTAACAAAACCTAGGAGAGATTTAGACTTCTTTGCAACAGACAAAATATGCTTACGACAATTCAAATTCGGATCTATGGGAACTCCCAAACCATTAAAGAATGTCACATACTCTAGACCTTGAGCGTTAATTTTTCGGATATGTAATATACTAAAACCAAGCAACTTTTTTAACGAAACCAAGACAACAATTACGTGGCTTTATCCAATTTATTAATTTCCGCCACTAACTTGTGCACATATAAATACGTGCAATATTTGAACACAGAATAGCGTCCTCGCCTCTTCATCCTATAATAGATGGAGAAGGCACTGCTGGAATATCAAAATAGAATATTTGAACAGCAGATTTAAAAGTTTCAGTAAAATTTGAAGACTATAGTATATAGTAAGAAATGTTTTTGCAGACAAACATACTTCTTGTGATCAAACGTGTGTGATATATATATACCCAAAGAAATTTTCTATGAGTATTCATATACTGCACAAACTTTTGGGAAATATGCAAATATCTATTAGCAATATCTCTCTATATAAGCAAAATCTCTCTTTTACGCTTGCGAGATGCAAAAGAAAAATATAAACAGCTATTAGAAAATAAATTATTAATTCAAAAATTTAAAAAGAATTAAAAAAGATAAAGTGTGTCCGAAATTACATTTGCAAATTGTGAAGATAAAAAAAATTAGGTAAAATCTGTTTTTTTGAATATCGAGTTAAATTAAGCAATGCTGGCCAATGTGTACATTGCCAACACAATGTATCTTAACCTCTTTTTATACTCTTTCATTGAAGAGGAGAACAATGACAACCGTGGCGCAGAAGAAAGGATCGCCATGAGATGGGCGAGAAATCTTTGCTTCTGACCTCCTACCGCTACCTCAAAGTGAGTAAGTAAGTTATTTCTAATATTTTCAATTGCCATTTTATTTTCGGGAAACTATTTTATTCCTAGAATCTGTCTATTTAAATCTATTTAGTATTTCGAAAATCCAACTGCAGTTTTTCAACATTTCTGTAGATCGCTGGTGTATGCTACAGAAAGAGCGAAAGAGCTGCAGCCCAAAGAAGCTGGAAAGAATCGCAAACGTGTGTGCGCCACTGTAGAACGTATGCCTCTACTACAAAGTGGGAGGAAATCATTTAAACTGTCCACCATTCCAGGCGAACCATGAAGATGATGGTGTTGATAATCGTGTGGAGGACCACGATTGAGGCTCGAAATTTATAAACATCTTAAAAATATAAATAAAATTAAAATGTGTAACTCGCAGAAATATTTACATAAATATTGAATAAATACTGGAATTTATAGACTGGATCTTCTTTTTAGTTGTTTATGTATGAGCATAAATGAAAAAAGATTTGGGATACACGAATGAAAGAGAAAATTTAATATAATAATGAAGAAAACATCATTTGTATGAATTAATCACTAACAGTATGTTATAACAGAACTGTTAACATACACTTTTAATGAAAATCTGTAAAAAAGAATATATAATAATTACCATACTCTGCAATAAAAAACCTAAAAATTTAAACACTAGATTTAACTTTATTGCATATTCACTTGTCAAATTCTACATCATTTTCTATCCGTCTCGTTCTGCATTCTTGTTATTGTTTAGCATATGTAGTTTGCTAATACAAAATAAGCGTCAACTTCCTTATGTTTGCAGCATTGTTGGAAAGTATTCGAAAGCTGGCAACGACCGTACCTAATCATTCTCTCGGCAATCAATTGCCTCCTAAAAGCAACCAGGCGATAATCACGGCGATGATCCATTAACTTCTTCTAAAGTAGAGAAACCAACTGAAATGTTTTTAGTTTAAAGAAAAAGTTGATGTAACTTTTATGAATTAATTATTGTGCAATAGCTGTTCATAGCTGGTAGCGTAATCAACGTATTACAATATGTTACCATATATAATATATTTTAATATATATTGATCCACTTACTAATAGCCTAATCATTCGACACGGTGCCATGACGTCCATAAGTGCAACGTGATTGTATATTGCTACACTCCTTGCTTCCTTTCTTCTGCTTCCTTTTCTTCTCAAAAAAAAAACAACTCGGCGAAATAATGTTCGGTGAAAAACAAGTGCTTTATTACGCTAAATTATGTATAAAGTTCGGAAAGAAGTCGTAGAAGTTGTTTTGATCATAGTTAATTAATAAACTTTGAAAAAAGTACATTTTTGTACTACGTATATGCTCATTTTGTCATAATCTTTGCATTAGACAGACGAAAGCTTCAGAAACCCTACAAAGTATATATATTCTTGACCAGCATGAAATTCTGACTTTATTAAGCCATGTGTGCGTCTATGTTGGGTGTATTATTGACATTGTCAATGAACAGAAGATGTTGCCTTCCAATTTGGTTGAACCTTTGGAAAATTTTCGCGCAGGTTGAATTTGAAAAGGGCCCAATTGGTTAGAGCGTAAGCCCGTTATCAAGCGTAAACTAAACGCAACTACGCTTTTCTACACAAACATTTTTGGGTTTCTGCTCAATACTCACAATGTATAAAAGTTCAAGAAGGCTGAAGGTTTCTACATTTGCTTTTAAAAAAATTATTTACAATTTTTGTGCAGAAATTTGAAAAGTTGGCCTTACCCACACAATGCTCCAAATAAATTTTCTTTTTATACCCTACACCACTTCTGGCACAGGGTATATAAGTTTGCGCGGGCGTGTCTAACGCGCAGACGGGCTTAGCGTAGACCCACCCTTTATTATATCGATCGATTCAGAATCATAATCTGAATTGATCTAAGCCTGTCTCTCTCTCTGATATCTGTCCATGTAAATTTGTCTTCAAGCTACAGCTTTGTACAATGGTGGGTTTAACCCAAGGACGAACGCTATTGAATGAATGAATTAATGATCCGGATTGGCCTAGTTTTTCGACCATTGCCCATATGGGGAGCTATTCTGAAAAATCGTTGTATTGAAAAAAATTGCAACTTTCAAAATTTTTCGGCAAAAGCAGTAGTGTTTCGGCATTCTAAATTGGTATGAAAACTTTGGACCGGCTGGGGAAATTTTGAACCCCCTCTCACATAACGAAAACTGAAGTTCACACGAAAAAAAGGTATACTTTTCAATGCTTCAATGCCGAACTCCAAAGGCTTGATACGCAATTTCAGTGAAGCGTTGGTGAACAGTACGCCCAGAAGATGTGCAGCTGTTACTAAAAACAAAGGGTGCCTAACAAAATATTAAATGTTTAGTCAATAAAGCGTTTTAATTTTAAACTTTTTAATTGGAGCTAAATTACTATTCATGCTTTTTTCTGTGCCATGTTACCATATACGAAGAAGAAACCTCCAAATGCATGAAAACAACCAGAGAAAGGTAATGTTACTGAACTTTAGATCATAAATAACTCGAAGAAAAGCACTAATTAAAAAAATTAAAACCCTAACGCGTACTAAAGACAGACGTGTAACGTGCTAAATTCATGTTCACCACTGTATATGATTTTTGTTTTTATGTAAACGTAATGTCAGGTAAAATTCCTTGTGTGATAATACGTTTCTATCCGAAATTTTCCAAGATTAAGCTCGCAATAATGAACCGTGACTTTTAGGTCAACGTAGGCTTTATTTACAGTTTTTAGAAAATCTACGTCTTAATTCTTCTTTTGGTCTTGTCCGTTCACACTTCAACTGCCTTAGCTTTGCTAATTTTGCCTTTCGCAAATATTCTGTTAACATACTATTTCAAAATCAAAGCACCAATACGTAATTTCATTATGAATTATGAATTTCATTCGTCCTAATCGCTTCTTCCGCGAATTACTATTAATTCTTCCGTCAATTGCCAGCTGCATAAAACTGCCTTATGAAGTAAACGAGTAAGGGACCCTGAATATGTGTTTGGTTTTCCTTTTTTAACAATTTCGTTTCCTCGAAACTCGATTAGTTTACGTTCAAATTCATTAGAAGAATGAAAGAAAATGTAGATATGAAAAATGACTGTTGACCACTTAACGGACAAGCAATCTATGATTATGCCTGCCTCTGCAATTTCACTTGGACATGTTTTATTTTTCTTTGCTTTCAATTGTTTGTCACACACTCTCTTGCAACAAAAGAAAACAAACATACAGACATTGTCGACAACTAATTTACTACAAAGAAGGAAAGGTAAACTCATCGATTTCAACACAATCCCGTTGAATTTTTTAGTTATTCCATTAAATGTTTTTTATGTGACGCAATCGGGATTTCGGCGCGATTTCAGCTGAAATTGCGGAAACACTAAAAACTACAAAATTGTCCTCGGTGTAAGCAAAATATTATCCAGATATCTGGAGTCCACTAAGATCACCATTTAATTTTTAAAACGTGTAGAACAGAGACACGATGTAATAAACTTTCTGGCGATTCAACCAAGTCCCTCTTTTCATCTCTGTGTTAGTTATTTGCTCGTCTTAATCCGTAAAAATTAAGATTGCTGTGACAATTCACAAGGTCAGGTTCAAAACTAGTTCTTTCAATTGTTGAAAACCTAGCAGGGTTCCCCATACACGCATCTACAAATTGGAAAAATGAATACTTATTATTTTACGGCACATGATATATTCTTCGCTTTTTTTTTTTTTTTGTTTGTGAGAGACAATGGATTAGGCCTGTATGTATCGATTTAGACCCATAATCCAGTAACGGTAAAAACGACGCGTACGTGCTATGACTTCGCTTTTGTGCTGCGTGCGTAAAGAGTGATTTTTTAGTCTAGAAACTTATTAATGATGCTTATGCTTGATGAATGTGCGACGTTATGCACCGCAATCATTCCCAACGTTTTTAGTTTAG